>JACXGM010006341.1:0-17966 GCA_016801145.1 Umbra pygmaea | reverse complement strand
CTGCATCTCTGATCAGTCTTCTCCTGGTATGAGTTGAAAGTTTAGAGGGACGGCCGGGTCTTGGTAGATTTGCAGTGGTCTGAATCTCCTTCCAATTCAATACTATCGCTTGCACAGTGCTCCTTGGGATGTTTAAAGCTTGGGAAATATTTCTGTATCCAAATCCAGCTTTAAACTTCACCACAACAGTATCTCGGAACTGCCTGGTGTGTTCATTGTTCTTCATGATGCTCTCTGTGCTGTCAATGGACCTCTGAGACTATCACAGAGCAGGTGCATTTTTACAGAGAATTGATTAAACACAGGTGGATTCTATTTATCATCATTAGTCATTTAGGTCAACATTGGATCATTCAGAGATCTTCACTGAACTTCTGGTGAGAGTTTGCTGCACTGAAAGGGGCTGAATACTTTTGCTCGCCCAATTTGTCAGTTTTTTATTTGTTAAAAACGCTTGAAATATCCAATAAATTTTGTTCCACTTCATGATTGTGTCCCACTTGTTGTTGCTTCTTCACAAAAAATTACAGTTTTATATCTTTATGTTTGAAGCCTGAAATGTGGCAAAAGGTCAAAATGTTCAAGGGGGCCGAATACTTTCGCAAGGCAGTGTATATACAATTACTTACAAAATAAATCTGGTGTAGCCATAGGCGTTTTTATTTTTAGCTTTCAACTCTTCAAAACAGTTTATGTACACAATTATACAGAAAGCTACATTACAGCCACTGAATGACGCCAATAAAGAGGTTAATATGCACTGTAACTGAAAGCCCTGTGGGGAAGGCACTGTTCAAATAGACGAGAGCAGATGAGCGTCTTTAAGTTAGACACAAAGCTATATACTGAGATTGTAATCACTTCAGATGTTTCTGAGCGTTTATGTCTGGGATGGATATACATTAAGTGCTCCCATGCCATCTTCAGTCTTTTTCCCAAACAGAGACATTTTTGTTATCTGATGCTAATCTGGTGTATACTTGCAGTGTATTAATGTACATTTCCTCCACAGGAAAAACAATGCTTACCAGTGACATCACTTAAATTACAGCGAGACAAAATAGATATCCAGAGAATAAATGCAATTTTCTTCTATTAGAGCGTGATGTTCTCCCTGCGTTAGTTAATTCGGTTATCAAAGAGCATGATGGAATGCTGTGTAATAATCTGCTTTCATAACCTAATCTGCTCTGTGTGGTATGCTGGCCATACAGTACTTTAGGTGGGATAAGATTGTTAGAATAACAATGACAGGATGACTCTGATAGAAATTAAACTACAGTCTAGTCATACAGACCATATGTCTGAACACTCAGTACAACAGCAACCCCGAAACAATGTGCAGAAGACCTGGCATAATCTAGTCACCAGACTGTTGTATGAACATCTGTTCTAGAACAATCTGTGTTAACCATAGAAATTGAATGATTAGAAGGGCCAATCCAATGCAAGTAAATGTAGCAGAATGGTCAGAGCGGCAGCCATTTTTACGTGTACCATTCATGGATGTATTCCATTGCAAAGATCTAGCGGCCTACTTCCGCATTAAACCGATTTGCTTGTTGTTACCATGACAACTAATGACAGTCGCCATTTTTTGTGTACTACTCGAATGACCAAGCATAACATTCCTTAAAATTCCTGCATGCAGTTGTCGATAATAGAATCAGTCATATTTAAAGGTGCTATATCTAAAACGGACAGCCAGCGTTAAAAAATGGGTACTACAGTTAAAATTCAAAATACCTGATTTGTATCCCTCCGCCCCCTCCTCACCAGAATCGAAACTAACGTGACGAACAATATCAGCGCAATCATGACAAGCGAACCGTGTTTTACTACGTCTATGGTCATGGAACCGTTTAGAAACATGCAGAGTTTTTTAGGTTGTGTAGAATCTCTATGATCTCGTTCGTTTGTTTGCTGCTTCCATGGCTGTAGCGCGCTGGGTTTGCGTTTCTACAGGTATGCCTGGCAATCCGTTCGTGCTGTCAAAATGGGCAGTTGATAACAACACACAGGCCAAAACATTCCAAAAGAAAAAATACAGACATTAGCATTGTTTTCAGAAAATATAGTATTTCAGCTTAACATGTTTCCTTAATATCTGATGAGGCATTGGCGTCATTTTTGGATTTATTACAGTACATGTATTACATATAGCACCTTTGAACTGTATACCGACAGAGAAATACAAACTTACACGTAAACACTCACATTCACAAAAATATCCAGGTGTTATTTTGTTTTTCCTTTATGTCTTTTATTCTGTCCGTCCCACCAGGATGTAAACTGTGCTTACTGTAGATCTCTCACAGTACAACGCTGCAGCATCATTTACAGAGGTAACCATCCCCTTACTGTAACTGGTTTATGGCATACTGAAGCAATAACACATCCTAACAAGCAAACTGTCACCATATAAATATTCATATATGCAGGCAGGATACCATTTAACAGATACGGAGATGCTAATAAGTCATAGCCAAATTGTCCAACAGTTCTTGCTCGTAAGAATAATAGGATGTCAACAGTCGTGTGAACAATAACATGGCATACCACAGTGTTTTGTAACATGGTATGTACTGTATAGCCAAACAAATGCTGTACAGTACAGGAAGGATAATAATTGGCATCTGAGACAGTTAGCAGATGCTGCATGGAGAATCATTACAGATGCCACTAAAAGTCTGTGAATACAGTAACTTATGGTTTGGAGGAACAGGTGTGGCTATAAAGACTACTGCAGAGCTCAGCACATTTTGCACGATGTGAGGGATAAACGGTGCATGATGCAAATCAGATGCTATGAAGCAGGTCTTGCACTGTGCCATATCTAGTAACTATGTTTCTTTTAGAGTATTTCATTTTATTTGAAGAACTTAAACCCCAATCAAGATAGGTGTTGTAGGCCGGCTTTGGAATTCATTTTGTTGCCCCGTCCTATTGTGATTCATCGTGTTCTATCACTTGCATTCTATATAATAGTATCCTGTTGTATATCTAGCGTGCGTTTCCCGTTAACATTCAGTCTTGTCATCTATGATTATAGGAACAGTACTTTCTCTCTGGGGTTACGTGTGTGTCGCAATCAATTCTGTCTTGCAGCTGGGACACAATGTTATTATAGCCTTCATGACTGGATAGGTTTCAGGGTGTGTGACTGTGATTGTATACACATTTGGACCTTCCAGCCAATGACAGCTTTGGTTTTCAGATTTTCAGAAATGGCCTTTTCTGTCCAGCTTTAATCTGAATGGATGATAGGAAGTGAGCACATGGATGCATGTTAAAGAGAGAGAGAAAAAGAGAAGAGACTTCAGTAGATGTGATAAAGTTGTTCCCCATGTGTAATTAACTTACGTTCCTTGGTTTCCCTCTTTCCTGCAATTACGGGACCTTGTTTCCTCTGTAAAACCATCTGAATGTGTGTTTGTTTTCTCTTGTGGCTAGAAAGCTAGTTTCCACGACAATAAATTACTCATTACCAACAAGAGTTTTTTTCCCCCTTGTTTCTTGTGGTTGAAGTTGTTTTCTCGCTCAACATTATTAGCTTAGTGCTGTAAAAATGCATTGCTCCAGTTGCCACCACTGCAAAACAGAGGGGGGAGGAGTTTAGAGCATGAAGGGATGGCCATACTGAATGGTACCAGGACAGGGTGTGGCTGGAACAGCAGCTGGTTCAGGTCGGTCCCAAAACCTAAGCAGCTGTTGACCCTGTGCCTTTGATTACTACCCAGGATTCCCCTGAACCCCTGTGTTGACTCAGTCTAATGAAGAACATGTCTGTGAAACTTATTTACCTCTAACGCCAACAGAGAGTCTGCGACTACCTGAGAGGAAACACAAGCCATGACCAGGGTAAGTGTCTGAGTGCCCATTTGTGAACACAGCTGTGAAGGAGGAGGGCAGTAAAGTTCAGGGAAAAGGGATTGGGAACAATATGGTGTCATAGACCAGATGTAGCAGAGTGTACGTTAAGATGGGAAACTCAAATTATTCTAGGTTGTGTGTAGTATACGTACGTTAACCTAGGAATCTCAAATTATTCCAGGTTGTGTAGTATATGTACGTTAACATGGGAAACTCAAATTATTCTAGGTTATGTGTAGTATACGTTCGTTAACATGGGAAAATTAAACTATTCTAGGGTATGGGTAGTATACGTACGATAACCTGGGAAACTCAAATTATTCTAGGTTATGTGTATTATACGTACGTTAACCTGGGAAACTCAACATAGAATAATTTGAGTTTCCAAGGTTAACGTACGTATACTACACATAACCTAGAATAATTTATGTGTAGTATATGTACGTTAACATGGGAAACTCAAATTATTCTTGGTTATGTGTCCTATACGTACGTTAACATGGGAAACTCAAATTATTCTATTTTATTTGGAGTATACATATGTTAATCTTTGAAACTCAAATGATTCTTGGTTGTGTGTAGTATACATACATTAACCCGGGAATCTCTAATTATTCTAGGTTATATGTAGTCTACAGTTGTGGTCAAAATTTGTAAATTGTTAACAGATTAACAATTTTTTCAGAAAACTGAGTGAGCAGGCAAAACAATGTTTTTTATTTATCATGGGATTCATATTAAACTTTAAATCATAACAGAAAGGCACAATCATAAAACAAAACATGGCAACCAAAAAAATTATGATGACCTCTGCTCAAAAGTCTACATACCCTCAGATCTCAATACGGTGTTGTTGATACCTCTTTAGACAAAGCTCTATTTGGGTCTCATCACTTCAAATTACAGTGTATCAGAAGCTGTGAGGCATGTCAAACAGTTCTTGGGCATTTTGTAACCAGGCTTTTTTGTGGCAACTTGACCATGCAGCTCTTTTTTATTTAGTATCCTCGTATTGTAATCCTTGAAACAACCACACTGTCTTTTTCCAGAACAGCCTGTATGTCTCCCGAGGTTACCTGTCAGTTTTTCTTTGTATCCCGAACAATTCTTCTGGCAGTTTTTGCTGATATCTTTCTTGGTCTACCTGACCTTGGCTTGGTATCAAGAGATCCCTGAATCTTTCACTTCTTGATAAGTGATTGAACAGTACTGACTGGCATTTGCAAGGCTTTGGATATCTTTTTGTATCTGTTTCCAACTGTATGCAGTTCTTTCTGCATAAATTACAGACTGAAGTCATCAAAGATCCTGAAGAAAAATGAACACAAGGAAAAAAAGACATTTCCAATTGAATGGGAACTTCTCGTGTCACAGGTCGCAGACATCAAAATTGTTTCAGTAAATAACCTTATTATTGATTCATTTTTAGGTGAACCAAATTCCAACTTCACATGTCAAGCTATTACAGAGCGTCCAAATTAGAATGCCCATTGGTGAGGAGTGACACATGCGCTCCCGGTCAGAACGCACCTGTCCACCGTTTTCCTGATGCTCAGAGGTCCCGCACGATTCTGACTAACAAAATACTGAAAAAACAAGACGAGATGTCAGAATATGACTGAAATTAACACATCTTTGAATCAAATAAATGAAACTGAAGGAAACAAGCCAAACCTTTAAAGACAAGAAATAAATTAATTAAACAAGAAAAATAACTTTAAGCATAACTCTCGCCAAAATGCAACCTGAGGTCTTTTTTTGAATGTACTCGTGTCAAACCTTCGTTTAAAAGCATAACTAGGACGGAAACGCCACTTAAGATTTTTCTTATATTTGGTTTTGGTCAAATCGCCTTTGGAACGGGAGGGATAGGGGTACTAATGTGATACCATCAAAATCGCTATTTTTAAAACACTAAGTGTCACGGTTTGCGTGCGGTGTTGAGAGAGGAAGACCCGATAACAGTACGAGGTTTACATTCATAGTATTTATTGGCAAAAGCAGGTCCAGGAGTAAACAGAGATGTGTAGCGTGACGGCAGAAACAAAGACCACTAGAGAAGATAATAACACTAAACGTGCTCTGGAGTGGCACAAACAAAAAAACAAAGGTAGATAAACATACCGTATGCCTACACTTGCACATTACAACTTGAACAGACCTGAGACAATGTAGCTCCTGGATCCTGTAAATATTTCAACGTAACAGAAGTACTTAGATGAAGGAATAAGTGTCAACCATAACTGGATCTTGAGATCACAATAACCAACACCTCACGTTAGCTAAGCAGCCCCTTAGCTAAGCCTCAACTGTACACGGCTGATGGCAATCAACCCATTAATCCATAAGACATGGTCATAAGCTCTAAAGCTAACGTGAGAAGTTGTGACCCCTTAAAGGAACAGTACACATAATACAGAACATAACCAGAAGCAAAGCATAGAACTAAACAGAATACCTAATACTGGACAAATTAAACAATATACATATGCATAAACCGAATCACGGAAAGGAGTCAATGAAGCGTCTCTGAACACCATCTCAAACTAGGATGGACGTTACACTAAGGCTCAACACAACATGAAACTTTGTGTTTCATGAATGAGGGCCATTAATTGCAATTTAAAATGCCACAGAAATTAACCTTTGATTGCCATTTTAACCTGTGTGTCACCTTGTGTGTCTGTAACAAGGCCAAACATTCAAGGGTGTCAAATTTTGATCAGGGCCATTTGGGTGATTTCTGTTATCAGTATGGTTTACAAAGGAGCCAAACAACTATGTGACAATGAATGGCTTCATAAATGGCTTCATCCTTGCATAAAAGTCTGATTTATTCGCATGAATATTCATATTGTCAAAATCAATGCCAAAATTTCACAATTTCTGCAAGAGTATGCAAACCTATAAGCACAACTGTACGTTTGATAACCTGGGACACTCAAATTAGTATTTGTTACTTGTAGTATACCTAGGACAACAAAATGACTATATATGTAGTATCCAGGGCGGAGAACAAGTATGTGATACACTGCTGATTTTGCAGGTTTTCCTACTTACAAAGCATGTAGAGGTCTGTAATTTTCATCATAGGTACACTTCAACTGTGAGAGACGGAATCTAAAACAAAAATCCAGAATATCACATTGTATGATTCTTTTATAATTGATTTACATTTAAGATTACAAAGAGTCAAGTTAATTAGACATATCACAAGGAATAATTGTGACATACCAGAATTACCCAATCCAGCAATCTTCTTGTTTACTGACAACGTACTGTACCACTGATGCAGTAGGGCGACTTGTGTACACACTGGGCAGGTGTGGATTTATATTGAGCTCAACCTGAACGAAAACAAACATCCTTGCGGATACTTGGAAAGGAAAGAAAATCCTCACACAATTCAGCCTGTTGATGTCCTTAAATCCTCTCCATTTCCCTCGGGCTGCTCTCTCCTTTTTTTAATGGATCTGCATGATTCATGGGGGTCACATTGTCATGTTGGATAATCCGGAATTGTGGATTAATCCGGAGAAAACACATCCCTGAGAATTACATCGTAATACGAAGTGGATGGTCCAAGATTTTAGTTTGCCATGTTACGTTTACGGGGAAGACAAATGAGAGGAATATACATCTGATGCAAAACAGAGCTGAGTAATCGGTGTGTAAAACTCAGTAAAGACAAGTTAATCTTACATCTTATTGTATAGAAGTAGCTAAAAATATTTATTTATTTTTTAGTAGCCATCCACGTTTTCTGTATTCCTTTATACTCAGACATTTTCAATCACATCACTTCATCTGTGTACTGCAAACAAAACACATGCCACCATTTCAGAGATTAGGTGATGTGTGAATACACTGCAGTGCCACGTCAGATTGCAGATGACTGAGGAGAACATGTAAAAGGGAATTTAGAACATCCAAACTGGCACCCAGTTTAGCAGAGGCTTATGGAAGGCACCTCTGCTGTGGTTGGTATACCTCTGAGGCAGAACCCTGTCCCAGTCTCGCTGACAGCTTCGTAGGCAGAGAGGTGTGAGAGACACAGGGACAGAAATAGCCGCAGGCTGCATCTGGGATTAGAAGAGGTGTTGCTGATGGGGTGTGTGTGCATGTGTGTGTGTGTGTCTGAGTGAGTGTGTGTGTGTTTGGCCATGTGAATGATGTGACACACAGGAATAATCACACAAAAAAACCCACCGAGGGTGCCAGTCAATAGATAGAGGGAGAGATAGATGGAGAGGTAAAAAATGAGGTGACAGATGATGAGATAATGGAGGTGAGGAGAAGAGAGTCACCTGCAGGAACACCTTGAGGCCAGCAGTGGACCCAGAGCTTCATTGTCACTGTGCAAGGTGTCAACAGAGGGACAGACTAAACCAGTCCAAAAGGAGTGGAGTAATAAAATCTTACAATTTATAAAAGCAATGTGATAAAAAGGCTCCCCAACAAGGGTTAGGTTTACGATGAGGGTTAGTAGTAAACCTGCACTACAGCATACAGTACAGTAATAATAATAATAATAATAATAATAATAATTAATTATACAGATACAGTACTGTATAACTTTTTCGAAAACTACAAACAAATACAAAAACAATGTTTTAGTACATGTTAGGAACTAGCCTATTGGATCCAGGAGTTTGTATTAAAAAATACCAAAAAATACAAAATACAGATAATAAAAAAATACAAAAAAATACAAAATACAGATAATGTAGAATAGCAAAATCGACATTTCGCAATATCTGACTAGCAATAAATGTATATTATGGACAAAATAATGTATTTTTGAAAATGTCTTATATTGTCCCTGTATTATTCATGTGTTCAGTAAAACCATATATAGATATAAAAAATTAATTTAAAAAATATACAGAAAATTTGGTCCGACAGGACAAATTAATGTAACGTTACATAGCAAGTAATTATGTGAAACTTTAGTTAGGTTTAAGCTTGATGCAAGACGTGAAAAGAAGTTAAGAATTGGTTTTGGGTCATTGTTGAAAATGAGTGATAAAGTGTAAGCTGGGCATTAGCAACACACAAGCCCAGCCAACCAGAGGATCTTACCAGTCTTTCTTCCTCTGTTTGAAGGGGGAAATACACTTGAAATCCCCTTGTCATCTTTTAAATACTTTTTAAAGAAACAGTTTTGAAACCAATTTGAATTGTGATGGCTAGACGATTGGGTCAGAGCATCTCCAAAACTGTGGCTCTTGTGACATGTTCCCGGTCTGCAGTGGTCCGTACCCATCAAGTGGTCGAAGGAAGGAAAAGTGTTGGACCGGCGACAAGGTTGTGGGCGGCCTAGGCTCATTGATGCACGTTGGGAGCAATGGCTGGCCCGTGTGGTCCAATCCAACAGACGAGCTACTAGGGCTGGGCAATAATTATATATTATATCGTTATAGAGTTTTTGAAAAAAAAGATAGACATATTGCGATAACAGCTGTTTTTGTTCAGAATAGAGACCTCCAACAAATAAGGGGTGTGCTTCGGTCTGGATTTGTCAGTGCATGTCAATTGCTACTGTATCTTTTTATTCTTGTTAAAGTAGTGAATCAAATATTGTAGGCTATAATTTATCATTTGCAATGCACAAGACAATAATTTCCTTCTAGGCCACCAGCTCACCATGGTGTTGAAAAGTTCTCACACACATGCCGCTATGTAGAAGACCCGTCCTCTCTTTCTCAGGTGTGAGTGAGAGAGAAAATATCTTCTGGAAACTAGCAGATACAGTGCATGGGGTAAAAACGATGCTCCTATACAAACAAAAATATTATAAATACCAGGACTCCTTTTGTTTGTTTCGTGTTTGGGCCTGGTCTGTTCAGGCAACGCACAAATCTGCTTTATGATGTTAGCTTATGTAAGGTAATGGTAGAACAGCAGATTTTTTTGCAACAAGCCAACATTTACAGGTCGATTCATTAAGTACAAAATCAACATTGATTGCAGATTTCATGAATCATAAATTGTGGCTCAGAGATGAAAAGGAAATATTCTATATTTGAAAGGGAGCCTTTCGTGGTATATAGTGTATTTCGAAAGGAATTTTTTTGTGTTGTGAATCGTGTGCTGACTAGATCACTGAACATTAATCTACAATCAGACAGAAGTAAAAAGTTAAAAATCTGGCATTTCACTACTGCTGTGACATATACTGTATCTTGCATTAATATCACAGTAAAAACATTTCCACTCATCCCATTGTAGATACAATCAAACTCCTTCGTGAATATTCTTGTTGCGATGTGGCAATATTGCTTGTAGTTCAGTTTTACCTGAAACTTCTAAACAGCAATATAGCAAGATAAGGTTAATCAATATTTATTGTATGTGTTGTTTTTATTTGTTTATAAAACAGATTAAACACTTTGATGTGATGAAGACACAGCAGGTGCTTTATATAAAAATGTCCTGCATTCATATCTTATCGAAAATATATCTGTTTTATATCATGATATAATTTTTTGTCCATATCGCCCTGCCCTACGAGCTACTGTAGCTCAGATCGCTGAAAAAGTTAATGCTGGTTCAGATAGAAAGGTGTCGGAACCCAGTGAGTGCATTGCAGTTTGTCCTGTATGGGGCTGCTGTTTTGGCAGCAAAAAGGGGACCTTTTGGGTACTGTCCACTCTGCATTTCAAAGACGAATTTCACCTAACGAAATGTCGCCTCACAATCATTTTCAATTGGGTCAAGTGACAGTGTACGCGAGGCAACCTGGCGATGCTAAGCTGCCGTGTGAGGAACAGAAAGATAGGATCCATGTAGACCAACAATGCACATTTATCTGCACAGCTGCCTGTAAATTGAGTGCAGTTTTAATTTATATGAGCTGCACTAAAAGCAGTGCAACTGATTACGTTAATATACTGATGGGAATTAACTTAATAATTTCACAGTGTTGATGAAAACATATGTAATTTACTGATTCTATCTTTAGGCCAGAAGAGAAGGCCTTTCAGGCCCTGATTGCACATCACTGGTACGGAGCAACAGGCATGGAGGTATAAATCATAATGATAATAATAATAATAATAATAATAATTAATTCAACTTATGTAGCGCTTTTTTCCAAGGAACCCAAAGCGCTTTGCACAAGGAGGGGGAAAGCCCATCTCATCCACCACCAATGTGTAGCACCCACTTGGTGAGGCACGGCAGCCATTTTGCACCAGAACGCTCGCTACACATCAGTTATTAGGTGGAGAGGTGCCTGGTTGGAAATTTGGCCATGACACCGTGGCTTAACACCACTACTCTTACAATAAGTGCCATTGGATATTTAATAACCACAGAGAGTCAGGACACCCGTTTAACGTCCCATCTAAAAGATGGCACCCTAACGCAGGGCAGATGTCCTTATCACTACCCTGGGGCATTGGGAATTATCTTTAGACCAGAGGGAAGAGAGCTCCCTACTGGTCCTCCAACACCACTTCCAGCAGCATTGGTCTCCCATCCAGAGACTAACCAGGCCAGACCCTGCTTAGCTATAGAAGCACGCCAGCAGTGGAAAACAGGGCAATATGCTGCTGGCTAAAAGACTTGAGGTTTCACTGTGCCGTGCGTGATGGCATAACTGGGCTGTGCAGTGTTGCCATGACCACATAGCCAAATTGGGCAATTTGTTTATGTTGCGGTTTTAATAATATAATCCGCTGGTTGTAAGTTTTTTTTGGATGATTCCAAAGTGAATGGCGGCCACCACATTTTCCCATTGAAACGCCTAAAGATAGAATTTTGCTTCAGAATGACGTTATGAATATTTCCGGAACAGTAGATGGTAAAAACGTAACCGTTGAAATCATCTGAAAGAGTGGATTCCACCGAAAATAAAGTGTGGTCCAAGGGGGTAAGTGAGCTTCCGGAAAGCGTACCTCCTTTGGGAATGTGAATGAAGTTACATCTGAAGCATTTAAAGACTATTTGTCCGTTGTTTATTTCTAAAGGCATACAACAATGTATAAAAGGCTCCGTTACCTTGTATCTCAAGTTAAGGCCCCGTAGCCAGTGTTGTGCCTGAACGCGTTCATTGAACGATAGTTCATGAACTCGTTCATATTTTGGGCAAACGTGAACTGAACGTAGGCTACTGTATTACTGCCTGATGAACGTTACTGTGAACTTGTTCATTCTGGTGTCTGTGAATGGCAAGCTTTTAATGAATTTATCGATTATCTCACGAACCGTACATACTACCAACTAAAGCTCTTGGAAAGACGAAGATCAGCCGAAAAGAATGAGTGTTGGCTCATCCATGTGGGTTTATGAGAGCCTGAGCTATCGTGCCTCGAAGTTGGTCATGTTTTTTAGAATTACAGACAGGAAGTATGACGTGAAAATGACAAAAATAGCAACTCTGCAATGATGTAGCTGCATAACATGGTACTAATTTGGTTGGAAAGAGGTGGTTCAACTGATAAAATAATGCCACTGCAAATAATGAGTAGTGGTTTGTCCGTGTGGATTAATGACAGCTGGAGATATCGCGTCTCAACGTTGGATACTTTTCACTGACTAAATTTTGGTAAACTAAAAACATTACAGACAGAAATCAGACAAATAAATTACAAACTAACATTTCTGCAAGGAGGTAGGACATCACCCTGCACTAAAACAGGTTATTTTTTGGGGGTTTCGGGATAGCAGTTTTTTTTTTATGTATAGGGAAATTGTAAATATATGTAGGCTACTGTACATTTAAAAAAAAACATTCAAGCAGCTAATATATACTGTAGGGGTGAAAGCTGTAGCTGCAAATAGTGTGGACTGGATGGACAGCAACAAGCGTTAAAGCAACAATGGGGAAATGCTGTCCCCTCAATGCTATTGAACTGTAAACCCTGGTTGGATAAGGATTCAAAATTTGACATGAAGATGAAATTTGACGCATAGTTTCAGTGTTAAAACTGATAAAAATAATTGCTGTCTGTGGTTCTATAAGGGCTGTGGCAATAATTTTGAAAAATAATAGCTTGCAGCAACATATGGAAAGAAATAACTAAAAACTAGTTCATTTTTGGAACTGTGAAGTATTATGTAGTTCATGAAGAAAGTGAACTTTCCCAACACTGCCAGTAGCAGCCGTTTTTGTAAAAATAGGCTAACGATTGTGTCATAACCTTGCAACTTTCCGTCGCACAGTAGAGAAATTACTGTATAGTCCAGGAGAAGCTCGCAAGCAATCGGGGGGACGTGAAGGCATACAGTCAAGAGAGAATCCCATAGGGAGTCCATGAAAAGCATTGGAACAAAATATTTGCTCCTGCTCCTATGCTCATGGACAACTCCTACAAGCTCAGTTTGAGACTGCGCAGTATGCTCAGCCAACAGTGGAAAAGCGCTTCTAATTGACCTTACTGGTCTCCGTCAAAGTCTTTGGCATCACTGTGTCCATTTTATTTACCGTCTATTGTGTGGTCATTAGTTTGTCAGACAGATAGATCGAATCTCAAGCGTGCATACCTCTATCCTTCTCTACTGTGATTTTATAAAATCAAACAGGAACCAGGAAGTAAAATGTTTACAACGTTTTATCCCTTGGAAAAAACTATAACTGAAATGGCAAAAATGAAAAACTGAATGGGGATGGCCAATAGCTTTGTTGAATTTAACTTGATGTATACATATACTTGCTGTGTAAATACAGCAATACTAGAACTATCCAAATAATAATAATGTCTTATTGAAACTGATAATTAATCTATTCTGCTTTGCCTACATGGTCTACATACTCCTGGATTTGCATGAAAATATACATGTATGTTGAAAATGTTAATGTCATCAATCAATCAAATTTATTTTATAAATCCCTTTTTTCAACAGCAGTTGTCACAAAGTGCTTTACAGATATCCAGCCTAGAACCCTAAAGAGCAAGCAACAATGTGAAATTGAAGCACAGTGGCTAGGAAAAACTTCCCAGTATTTTATTCCCCAGGAAGAAACCTAGAGAGGATCCAGACTCAGTAGGGTGGCCATTCCTCTTCTGGCTGTGCTGGGTTTAAAGTTCAAGAGTGCATGTTCAAGTAAGGACTGTGAGTAGTCCTGGGGCTTGATCCACCAGGTATACAGGAACAAGGATAGCCAGGTGGGCTGTGCGTGGTGACAGTGGCTTTGGACAATATTGTTGTCAATCCAGGTAGTTTTGCGTTATGTTAGGTCATCGTCCTAGGATTCAACAGGACACCAGAGAGATTACATGGGGCATTCCATAAATCAACAGTACCTCAGCGTAGAATGCAGCTTGATACTCATCCTCCAGCCAACAAATTAAAGCTGTACTATAGTAAACTAGACCCCATCCCTAGGGGTTGTAGAGGCAATATCGCTGCCAGCCCTAAGGCATATCATTTTGAAAATATGATTTAAGATTAAATTTAACATGACAGGTTAGCTTAACAGGGAGTTACCATGCAGGCCCGTTGTCTCTTATCACTAGCCTGCCAGTCCTAATGCATATTTTAGCGACAAATATAATTTAATTTAAAAAGACCTACAGGTAAGCTTAAGAGGGGTTACCAAACAGGCCCAGTCTCAACTCACTTGCCTGACAGCCTTAACTTTTTAAAAACCCAGACAACTCCAAAAAGATCTTTAGTAATTGCTTAAAAATCGAGACTTCTGACATATATCGGTAAATCAGGTGGGGTTTAATTTTATTTTATTTGTATGTACCCCAACACTGGTTCTCAACACCTGGGGGCATGCCAATATGGATTTCACAGACATTTTTACTATGGTTTACATATTTTTCACAATAACAAAATAATAATTCAACCATATGTTTTTGTATTTTTTGGCTATGTATGAGATTATGCAGAAAAACCTTCATCTCAAAAGATAAGTATGTAAATATCAACAAAGTGCAAGGTTGATTTAACACCACTATTTGAGGTTTAGAAGGCTGTATACCTGTTAAGTATGTGGCATACTCCTGGTAAGGAATGAGAGACAGCTATTTTCTTGTAGTGAGCAAGAGTGAGTAGATCCTTTTGGGAGAGAGATCACCACTTTTGGAGGAGCGTAAAGACTGCACATGCAAGGCATTTACATCATGACATATATTTTTGTGATGAAAAATAGAGTAATTAGTAAAAAGAATACTGTTAAAAATACATTTTAATTATGGAGAAAATAATTGGTAATTTATGTAAATACTGTCGCACATAAAAGAAATTGGGCTAGTTAAGGCATTTTGGGCCATTAATAGCATTAATTGTGCCAGACATTTTTGCTTGACCTGGCGACCTTGTGCTGTGGCTAGCTTGTGCTGATCGGCAGCTTGTTGACCAAAGTCCACAGCCTTAGCTCTATCGGGGTCTAGTCCAACATGCTTCTTCACTTAGTTGCTCATTCCTTCATGAAGCTGACATAAAATGGAGGCAGAAGCAAGTGCAGAGTTGGTATTGATATTAAATGGAACAAGAACTATAAACATAGATGGCCGCAACACGGACACAGGTACATGTGTATATACAAACAAATCATGAGCAGCACAGACTATTTTGAGCAGAAGAGTTAAATACTGATATTAATGATGGGAAAGGCTACAGGTGAATGTAATCAAGACATCATTGGAGTCTGGTATGTAGGTGGAAAGTGGATGGTAATGTACAGTACACTGCATGTTGGGGCAATCTAAGGAGCTAATGGTAACTAACTGATGTTAGCTAACTATAATTACCAGTGTTAGCTAGCGCTATGAAATATATATACTTCTTCCGTCAGCCGCCACATAAACATTTCAAATCAATATCATGAATGTATAAACTAATAAAACTCCATGAGGATTTTTTTCTCCATGAGGATGCTTTTTGGTGGTGACAGGTAATTTTCTCCCTAATTTAAGAAAACATTTTCATGTAGCCTACTTTACAATGTATAGCTTAATACACGTTTTTTTTAAAAATCCATATGTCTTCTGTTACATACAGTAAGTCTGCTTCAATATGTGCATATTTTAACATAATGATCCAAGTTGCTGGAAACCTGATTCGTATCCCTCCTTTCTTATCCTAAGATACTTTTTTTTTGGTTGTGAGGTGGCACATTTTACACATTTGTTGAACAAACAAATTGACATATTTTCTTTTGTTAAAATATTTTATATGTTCCCCCAATGTAAGCACTTTATTATTAAAATATATACAACACAGTTCCTATTGAACCAAAGATAAACAGGTTTAATGACATAACAAATTGATAAATCTGAACTGGTTAACTGAAACAAAAACAGGTGTAGAATGAGAGCTGTGCTCTTGATGTCACTAAATGGAGAGAACTGCAGGAGTCAGAGGCCTGTGGTCAAAGATTGGGGCTCCCCCTAGAGGGTGAGATGGAGCATAAAAGGAGCCTGTAACTGGAGAAAAGAGGGAACATCGAAGGTACCCAAAGTCCTGTAGAAGTCTGCACTTCAGGGCATCCATGTAGGAGTAGGGACTGGACACCGGGTCAACAGAAACTCTCAGATGCCTCCGTCAGGCCTTCTACTCGGATCAACACAACAGAGATGTGACAGTTGCACTGCAAGAAAAGGCCTTCAGGCTGCTCCCACACTCACCTCAAACAGTTTCCGGTCAGGGCTCCCATGGAGAGAGTGGGAGTGAATGTAGTTGGACTGTTCCCTTCCGTGACCAGTGGAAATCATTTGGTTCTCACGCCAGTGGACTAATTCACTGAAGGGCCTTAGGGCTGCAGTCTGCCTGACCATGAGTCAAAGAGTCAGCACCCTGATGGAAGGGCGATAAACAAGTTTGGTTGCAACAGCATGCTTTGTGGAAGTGTTCATAGCATGCTGGCTTTCAGGCCAGAAGATTTTTCACGCGCTGCCCCCTGCCCTGATTCATTACACTGGTGACAAATGTGACTGGTGATTGGCCAGTGTGTGCTCTCCGATCGGTCTACGAGCCATCACAAGGACAGTCTCTAAAAGCTGTGGGTGGGATGGTGACCCTGGTTTATTAGTGCGGCTATCAACTTTGCTCATTAGCATCCCTTTGTGGCAGAGTCAGTTAGGTGCTGGGCTTCGAAATTAAAGGGTGACGGCTGTAACCATGGTAATGTCTAATTTCAGTATGTATCTATTGCTGTAATCTAGAATCAATGTTTTTTTATTTTAATATCCTTCTCTTGACACACTTCATGAATTATACAAGAGAATGTGACAGTAATGAATACCTTAATGTATTATTAATGAGGCTGAGTCTAGACAGTGTATTTGAGCACAGGTAGGGCTAGAAAGAGAACATTTTTGGTAATTGCACTCCTTTATATTACTGTAAGCAAGTACTGTATACTATTGTAGTTCAAATTGGGCACAAACACAATTGTCTTGAATTTGTTCTCTATTTGCCTTTATCAGTATGTTGTACATGTTTAAACTCAATTAATACTGGATTCATTTTAAAAAGTTTAAAAAAAATGAGCCTGTTAGTGGACCCAAACTTTCTAGTGTAACTAGAGACACACTACTGTAACACTAGTGTAACTAGAGACACACTACTGTAACACTAGTGTAACTAGAGACACACTAGTGTAACTAGAGACACACTAGTGTAACTAGAGACACACTAGTGTAACTAAAGACACACTACTGTAACTAAAGACACACTAGTGTAACACTAGTGTAACTAGAGACACACTAGTGTAACACTAGTGTAACTAGAGACACACTAGTGTAACACTATTGTAACTAGAGACACACTACTGTAACACTAGTGTAACTAGAGACACACTAGTGTAACTAGAGACACACTAGTGTAACTAGAGACACACTAGTGTAACTAGAGACACACTAGTGTAACACTAGTGTAACTAGAGACACACTAGTGTAACACTAGTGTAACTAGAGACACACTAGTGTAACACTATTGTAACTAGAGACACACTAGTGTAACACTAGTGTAACTAGAGACACACTAGTGTAACACTAGTGTAACTAGAGACACACTAGTGTAACACTAGTGTAACTAGAGACACACTAGTGTAACACTAGTGTAACTAGAGACACACTAGTGTAACACTAGTGTAACTAGAGACACACTAGTGTAACACTAGTGTAACTAGAGAC
>JACXGM010006340.1:14774-33138 GCA_016801145.1 Umbra pygmaea | reverse complement strand
TGAGTCGCCGAAGAACCTCCTCCATAGCGATCTCCAGGTTGGACAACTGGTTATGGTGTTGTTGCAACACGCGGTCGCGCTCCTCCAGAGCGTCCTTAAATCCATCTCCTCCTGCTGCTTCCATTATAAGGTCGATTATTCTGTAATGCGTAATACTGTAGAAGGAACCAACTGCAGGATGCGGATGAAATTTTAATAACGTATAACCAATATCACAGGTGACAGGAGTATATACAGACAACGTACACCTTACAGGATACAATAATCGACAACCAAAGACATGCCTCCCTGCCCTATATACCCGTCCTAAGATATAAATGAAATACACCTGTGTGCGTAATTAAGGCACATAGAGACGGCTAGACTACCGCCGTAACCAACCTAGGTAATTGCGTCTCTGCATAAAACTAACGGAACACAACTTAAGAAACTCAATGTCCATTCAAAACAGGTCCTCATTTAATATACCGGGGATGCCGATCGCCGAACAGACCCCCTGGTCCCGGTGTGCGTTACAGTCGCCACCGCTACAGGCCTGCCACATTGGTTGAATGACACACATGGCACAAAGTAATAGTTAATCTGTCCAATAATACTAGTTGGTGATTATTTTTGCTAGTGAGACTGGGCTATTAAGACAAGAAAACATCACTTTAATAACATACAAGCCCATTTGAATATTGAAATACATTGAATACGTTGAAATACGTTGAACCACAATTTATTTGGAAATAGCTGGTCTATAACAAAGCTACAGAACAAAAATAATGACTATAGTTATCCTTTGTAATAACATGCCACATAGTGCGCCACCGTGTATAGTGTACTTGAGGGGTGTGCCATTTGTAATTTTTTCTTATTAATTAAGACACAATGGTTTCTCACAAAGCCGTTATTTTTTAGAGGCACCTGCAGAATGACCTTGAATTCCATGATACCAGGGACAGTAGCTGTGCATTTAAGCATCCACAAAACAGTTGTACCAAGTAGGTCAGAGAAGGAAAGTAGATTACAAAGAGTAACACAGTGTCAAATTCATGTGTTGAACATTACATTTTGTGGTCTTCTTTTGTGGGCTTAGTGATATTGCACATCACTAAATCTGCACTGTCTAGGAATGTATTACATTTAAAGGCAGAAATAGTGTAGAAGGGGAAAGGAAAAAGGTCAAACAGATGTCTCAGTCCCTCTCTTTTGTAATAGGAACTGGCTTTCATAATTAATATTGGTACTGTCAATTCATCCCTTGTGGATTCGTGTCTTTGCCAGGAATCTGGACTTTGGGAAGCTCTTCCACGGCCGCAACAGTCATCATGACTTCACAGTAACCAAATAGATCAAGAAGTTTAAGAACTATTGGATGCCGATTCTTTTTGCACTGTTCATCAAACATGGAAGCCTTTAGTCAGATCATGCACGGGATGATTACGTTCACCAACTATTCTTCCGCGATTTAATTAGCAGGTGCCCGTTCTGGACACAAGAAGTAGCTGGAAAGCAATGTGGCAGGATAGATAATCTGACTTATTTAACCCAAATCCTGGGCAGCGCTATGCCAATTTGTACTGTATTGTGCAGGAGGTCCGGGGGAAAGTCAGAGAACCCATAGTCAGGCTCGAACCCATGACTATGATGACGCAGACTGTCTTGCAATGCAGCGACTTAGCCCACCTTCACATGAGCCGCTTTCCGACCGCAGGTATTTTTGCAGTTCCTAGAACATAACGTTCCTATAACCCTTTTTTTCTTGTGTTCCGATAGAAGAAATTGCGGGATTATTTAGTTCCTCGAACCACCGTTCCTATAACCTTTTTAGCTCCTACTCCAGAGCAGGGTCTTTCCATTTTCCCTTTTCCTAGGTCCATGTTGATTGTTCCAACTTATAAATTACACCGGTCGCTTCGTTTGTCTGTTGCGTATAATACTACATATTATGCTGGAGCCTTCGTCTTTTGTGTTTCTATGTTAAGTAGCTACTCAAATTCTATGACTCCAGCCTAGTTTTTAACGCTGCGGTTCGAACTTTGTTATTAGCACATTATCAACACAACATTCTTTTTATAAAATTGTATTGGATGTCGTTTTCAGCCTCGTAATCTGAAAGAACAGCAAGCCGCGGTAGGAACCCATCGCTACTTGGGCTGAAAACAACCAGATCATCCGCATACATAAGATGATTTACACACTTATCTCTAGTGAAGACGCTATAAAAGCCTGTTGCGGTGCTTGCGTCACTCCTTTATCCCTCCTACCAGTTCCTATGGCCACTTGACCAGTGCGAATGCAAATAGCAAAACCGGTTTTGGGGGAGAGTAGTTAGTAGAACTGTTTAGAAGTGGACTGTTCCTATAACTATGTTCCTGTTCTACTTGGTCGGAAAGCAACTATGCACCCCTTTGGCATGGTGTTATGTTTTGCCCAACTTTCTTTGCAGGTGTACTTCACAGTTTTGACAAACTGTACCTGTACAGGTGAACATGTAATTAAACATGCACATTAAAGAATAAGTCGATGTCTAAAGTAATGTAAATTAGATATTGTTCTATCAATGCAATGACAAGAAATGCTTGAATAGAGAATTCTTCTGTACATGTCTTTGAAAATTGCAAACATTACTGCGCTGTACTCCCATTACTTTAGTCTTCCGCAACTCTCTCCAAACTTCTTGGAGCAGAGGGAAATAGCAGAGGAGTTAGTACAGTCTCAATGTAGAGCTGCCCTTTTTGTCCTGCTGTCAGCTGTCAGAGAAGTCAAGGGACCATACTTTCCCCCGCAGTTTTGTCTAAAATACCACCTCCTCTTCCTCTGCCTGAGTGCTGGTCATGCCACCAGCGCAGCAATGCGTCATCAAAAAGAAACACATGACAGTGATGCATATCCGTGTTCCCAGACTAATCAATATCTCCTCACTAGTCTTCAGATTGGCATGCAGTTTTTTAGTGCTGGCAAACAAAAGCTGCTTGCTACTGAAGTACAGTATGTAGTGACTTCGGCACAATAGTCCCTACCCTTGTTGTACTCTCAAAATTTACCAGGTAAATTATGATAAGAACATATTCTTATTTACTCACTCTACTTCTCAGGAGTAACTGCTCATGTGCATATGTGTAACTTTGCATTGACTACTACTGTTATTGATTTCTATTGATTTTGAGTTTAGCTTTAGTTGACGAAATATGTCGATTGAGATTCTCATTTGAATTGGCAACATGGCCAAGAAAAAGCATCTTAGATGACACAGAGTTTTACATAAAGCACAGAAAATAGAAAAAAAATATATTTAAAAAGTGTCAATTTACAATGTGTGCAAAATGAGGTCGGAATAAGGTTATGTGCCCCAGATGTAGAGATTATTGTTACAAGATAGAATGTTGCAAAGAAAGGTTCACAGTATGGGATGAATAACAACAATGTACAGTGAGCCTCATAATTCATTGACCATTTTTTTGATATTTTGGTTCTGTACTCTAGAATAAGCACCCTCTAGAATAGGTCTAGCCCCCCCTTTAGCCCCCCCTTTAGCCCCCCCTTTAGCACCCCCTTTAGCACCCCCTTTAGCCCCCCCTTTAGCACCCCCTTTAGCCCCCCCTTTAGCACCCCCTAGAAATGATTCCATATTTTCATATAAAATATATATCATTTATTTTCCCTGGATAATGTACTTTCACAATTCTAAACGGTTAAGTCCCGGTAAGCAAAGTTTGCATGGTCATTAACTAAACCTCAGTTTAGTCTCCTAATACCTCCTTTCTCCTTTTATTCAGATAGTATAAAAAGCTAATATTTTTAAGAATAAATATATTGTCCTATAAATAAACTCCACAATATGTATTGCATGCCTGGCATATTAATTAAATGCAAAATTGTCTTTGTGGAATGGATGATTGTGTGTAGGAGTCATTCAGAGAACAGCCAGGAGTGCTGAGCTGTCCAACTTTCTCAGGCGAAGGGTAAAAATTTAAAATATATCTAGTTCTAATTTGTCTATGTTGTACCTTAATCGCTTGAAGTAGTTCTAATTATTTTATTATCTTGCTCATCAGGCAACTCGCTCACTCAGGGAAGGCAGGGTTGAGGTAGCGCGTGAGTATTTGTCCCACTTTGCGTGAAAAACGAATGGTCTTTTACATTGAAAACTCAAAAGTAGGGAAGTTCAGTTTCATTTTTGTCTATACAATTTTGTATAACAAAAGTCAGCTGCATGGTTTCCATTCTTTGCCAACAAGGAGGAAATGCCAGCTCGCGCTTCTTCGTGATCTGTCTGGTCTGCTAGGTGGTGTTCAAATTGTCGAAACAATGGGGCAGACTTCTTTTTCCAAATTCACAATTTGCTCTATGAATACATTCTCAATCAGCGGAGGATATCAGATTAACAATATATTATTGATAGAGCCATGATATGCTGCTATGAATTTAGAAGTCTGCATTGACAACCTGGATGTGCCCTCTCCCCAGCACTACTAATTAACACAAACATTACAAGGTAAAGGGAGTTCACACCTAAACAGTCATCGATTAATTGAAAACAAAGATTCAAATGTATTCCTTATGGTCAATGGTTATTTATGAACTCCCTTTACGTAGTCATGGGTTTTAATTATGAACTTCCCAAAACAGATTATCCCAGCTTTGTACATTTACTTTTGACTTTTGACAATGCTGAACATTTGACACAAAATGTGTTAGAGCATTATTAACACATTCATTTTGCTGTCCCGTATTCATAGTTTTAAGAGTATGGTGATTTGTCTATGTCTCATTGGGAATTAGACATAGAACTTTGAGGTCGTAAAATGTTTGGTTTTCTCCTATTGAACAGAAAGGTTGTGCAGGTTGCCTGAGTGCGCATGAATGCAATTCCTGTCAGCACCTCCATGCATTGAGCTAGCTCCCACTTAGCACCTCCATGCATTGAGCTAGCTCCTTATATATTGCAGAAGGCTTAAATCTAGCGATTGAGACCATATCCTCATTATGAAAATGTTTACTGAGGTGATAAATCAAGTGAGAAGTGTCTCTCATTCTCATAGACTATTACAGAAACCAAGCTCTTTTGCAACCAGATGTATCGCCCCCAGCTGGAATTCTGATAGAATGCAGGTTTAAGGCACTTCCTCATTTGCATCACTTTGCCAAACCAGATGCTCCCCCCGTGTCATAGACAGACTACTGGATTCCCGTGTCAAGAAAACAAACTCTGAAGATCTCCCTCCTGAGGAAAAGAAAGGTACTGTACTGTTGCTTGCGTTGAGTTACATTTTTGGAGCGCCTCAAATCTGCGTAGCGAAGGTCTGCGTAGTAGCACGACATGCCCATTTTAGGACGAAAAACGACACGCCAAACTTGCATATGCTCTGTCCACGTTGACAATGTTGTGGCCATAAGACTGTCTATAACAGTGCCATCTATGGGCCAATCTGTGCAATTTCTTTTTTGACCAAATTGCTTCATGTCAAATTGCTAATAGCAAAAGTTATTTTACCATGTAAAGGAGTAAATAAACAATCCAAGAATATAGCAGTTTTACCCCCAAACATTGTTTTCATTACACAGAGAAGGAGATGTTGTCTAGAAGCAGGGATGCCAGTAAATATGACCACTCTCATTGTGATACAAAAGGTTTTTTATATTTGCATGAACTATCTCAGTGACTGTGGTCATGGCAGACCTGGGCGGATGGCGCCCTGTTGAAACAATGTTGTTTGTACTGGACATGTAGATCAAAATTCCTTTTATTCCAGACATTACCTGTTGTGAAATGTTTGTTTAGACACTAAAAATAAGCAATTCATGTTGATTAGTAAAAATAAAATAGTTTAAGAAAATGTTAAATCTAGTGTGGTTAAAACTCAGTATTTACACTATTTATAGTACTTGATTTACAGCTAATATGTGAGAAGTGTACACAACATTGCTTGTTAACTGTAATTCAGTATTTCTAAAGTACTTTCATTTTGAAGGAGTTTACGCAGACGTTTGTGTGTGTACTCTTGCTGATCAGTGATGAGATGTACCTCAGACTCTAGATGCAAAATAAATGTCTGTCATGCTTAAGTTTGTTCAGTTTCTTGTGTCTTTAAAACTGCAGCATATGGAGCAGTAAAATATTAATAGTAAAACAAGCGCCTTTCGTCATTATTTGAAGCCACTACACCACATTTTGGTGCGGAAACCCAGAACATTATTTTTGTAGGACTTTGAACTGTCGAAGTTGGAAGCTAGTGGCTAGCGTAGCTAATGTGATGATGGAGCGCTTTCAAAGGATGAAAAAGAAGCGGTGCTCAATCCGTGCCTCGACAACAAAGCTGTTGACTCGTATGGAAGAGGAGGTGAGCAAGGATGTGCCCGACTGTGATAAACTGCGTGAAATGATGTCATTACTGTCAACCAAGGAGGAAAGTTTAACAGATTTAGATAAAGGCATTGGGGACGAAATGCCGATGGAAGAACTGAAGGTGGAGATTGCAAACACTCAGGACTATCAGGACCGCATTCTCAAATGGGCTCGCACAAAGAGGCTGATTCAGAAAGCAGTGGAGTCAGAGGGCCCACGGGTAAGCGATACAAGTGCAAGTTCAGTCAGATCTTTAAATGCACAGACTGTGAAAGTTGGTGATAGAGAAATACAGTGGAGAATAAAGACAGTGGTAAAAATTCTGGTCTCAGTGTGAAACTGTTATTCACAACAAATATATCCTGTGTAAAAGAGAGAAGTTCACCTAAGTGAAATCATATCTGACTGGGGCAGCAGCCAGATCTGTGGCGGGGTTTACTATGACTGATGGCAATTATGATGCAGTAGTGAAATTGCTTTGGAACCATTTTGGAAAAAATACATTGTAATCAGCACATATGTCCAAGCTGTTGAGTCTAACTACTGTAAAAGTCATCCTCAGACGTCACAGCTTTAAGACACTTGTATAATGAATGTGAAATACAGATCCGCAGTCTAGAATCTTGAGGGATATACAGTGATACATATGGACGCCTGCTCTGCCCAGTGATTCTGCAGCTCATACCGGAAGATATAGCACTGGCTTATACACACACGTCAGAACTCAATGATGAATGGAAGGTTAATGAGCTCATCAAATTCCAGCAAAACGAGGTCCAAAGCAGAGCAAGAGCTCTTCAGTTTTCATGACCAGGTAACACACAAAGGGACAGTCCACCAAATGACAGGCCCAAAACATCAGATTGCCTTTACTGCAGACATCACTAAGGCATTCCTGCAGATAGCTCTAACAGAAAGAGATAAAGATGCTGTGTGGTTCTTGTGGCTGCATGGACCTCCAAACAATGACTGTAAAAATGAACTGTACATCATGAGGATGAATAAAGTGGTATTTGGAGCCCGTTTCTGCTAAGCAAGCTACAGAAGCGAAGGCACTAAATGAGTCTCTCTATGTAGATGACTTCATCTCCAGCTCAGACAGTGTGGATGAAGACTGAGAAGTCACCACAACAGCAAAGGAGTTTCTGTCCCATGCCAGCATGAACTTGTGCAAATGGGTAACAAACTCACCAGAGCTGAGGGCAGAAGGTGGACTAAATCCCCACCAGATTCCAACACTTGTGGAAATGTACTGAAGGTTTTAGGGCTGGTGTGGAGATCAGATAATGATGACTTTGTGTTTGATGTGAAAGGACTGCTGAACATTTTAAATGGCAAAGAAAACACAAAGAGAAGTGTGTTACAGATATCAGCTCGCATCTTTGACCCCATCGGGTTCCTCACCCCATTTATCGTACGGGTAAAATGCCTGTTTCAAGAACGATGGGAGAGAGGAATTGGTTGGGATGAACAGTTACCTCCAGACCTGGCTGAAAAATGGGACCAGTGGTGTGCAGAGCTTCCATGGTTCCACTTGGTTGCAATTCTGAGAGGGTGCCAAATTGAATCTCAGCCAAATTCACAGGCAACAAGTTGTATGTCTATTGTGATGCCAATGAGAAGACATACAGTGCTGTTGCCTATCTGCAAGGACAGAACAAGTAAGGAGAAGTTGTAACCAGTTTTGTGGCATCAAGTCAAGGGTGGCCCCATTAAAGACCTTGCCATGCTTGGAGCTCATGGGTGTGCTGACTGGAGCAAGGCTAGGGAACAATCTTCCGAAGCCATGGAACATTTACATTTGAATCATTTAGCAGATGCTCTTATCCAGAACGACTTACGGCGAGTGCATACATTTAGGAGAGACTATTTGAAACAGCCACAACTTAGTAAGTTCAACATATGAAACATTGAGTAGTCGTAAACAGTGCTAAAGTGGGATCATACAGATAACAAAAACATTTCAAGATAACAGAAGTGGAATACAACTAATTTAAGTAAATGGAAAGAAATCAGTTTAACATGTGGACGGATTGCATTATTGTTTTCCATTGGAGATGCAGCACAGCACATATAGGTGGAAGCCATTTGTGGCAAACAGAGTGACTGAAATGTAAGGTATCAATAGTCCAGAAATGTGGTCTCACTGCAGTGGCAAAACCAAACCTGCTGACTTACCCGCTAGAGGCCAGAGTGATGAGAACTTCATTCAAGACCAGTTGTGGTGGGAAAGGACCCACTTCACTGTCATCAACGGATGAAGCAAAAAACGTTGATGACAATGAATGTGCTGCAAACAAACTTAACACTGAGCTGGTTTAAGTATCAGGCTGTACTGTACACTGTGCAGCTTACCACTACTGAACAAGCTGAGCCACTATTAGATCTAGAGAAGTACAGCAGGTTAAAAAAGTGTTAAGAATAACTGCATGGGTGAAAAGGTTCATAACTAATGCATGTTCGGGTCAAAGGATTCAGGGAGAGCTAACTTCTGATAAGCTTGCTGCAGGAGAGTTTTATTGGGTGAGAACAACACAGGGGCATAGTTTCAGCCAGGAAATATGTCAGCTAAAAGAGGGACAAAACATCAGAAGATAATAAAAAATCAAAGACCTGAAACCATTTTTAGATAAGCATGGTCTTATTTGTGTAGGAGGCCGATTGTAGCACTCTGATTTTAGTTTCAGGGAACAACACACATGGGTACTGCCTACAAAGCACAGATTATTTGAATTACTAGTCCGGTCCTGTCATGAGAGAGTGATGCATTCTGGGGTCAGAGATACTCTAGTGCAAATGAGGGAGAGATTCTGGGTTTTGAAGGGGAGACAGCTAGTCAAGCGGGTGGTGTCACATTGTAACATTTGCGGGAAACTGAAAGCGAGGCCAGCCCAGGAAGTTACAGCTTCATTACCCAGAGATAGAGTCACAGAGTCCCCACCCTTTGAAATGACTTGGGTAGATTTTGCAGGACCCTTGTGTCAGATCGAGTGGTCAGTCTAAGAAGGCATACATTGCACTTTTCACTTGTGCTTTGACTAGAGCAGTGCATCTAGAGTTAGTTTCAGATCAGACCACTGAGTGTTTTCTCTTAGCTTTGAAAAGATTTATTGCAAGGCGAGGTCTGTGTAAGGTTGTTTACTCAGATAATTCTAGGAAATTTAAAAGAGCAAGATCTAAAGGAAATGTGGAGGTCACTTGAGAGACACACAGAGTTTTTTACTGACAAGGGGATCACCTGGAAGTTTATTGCTGAGCAATCTGCTTGGTGGGGCGGCTTTTGGGAGAGACTTGTAAGATCGTAAAAACATTTCTAAAGAGGGTCCTGGGGAGGGCTTCACTAAACTTTGAGGAGCTGACAACCATGCTTGCTGAGGGGGAGGCTGTGCTGATCTCCAGGCCTTTTTCTTATGTGGACAGTGATGCATTTGCGCTCCAGCCACTCACCCTCTTATTTTCTGGTTGGGAAAAGACTGACATCCTTACCACCACAGACTATGCTTCCTCCCTCTCAAGCAACCAATGTGAGCCAATTGGGCATGTGTAGGAGATGGAGATCCCGACAGAGACTATTAACCAGCCTTTGGAACAGCTGGCGAAAGGACTACTTGATGGACTTGAAATCAGCTCACAAGTGTGACATACCCACGCCCACTGTGCTAAAGGTGGGAAATGTCATTTTGATCGGAGAGGACAACACTCCCAGTCTAACCTGGGAAATTGGCAGAATAACTGAGCTATTTCCAGGGAGAGATGGACTTGTTTGTTCCTGTGCTATTTATACTTCTACAGGGAGTTTGTTAGAGACCTGTTCAGTTAATATATCCTCTGGAGAATAATTAAGTGATTAATTTTGTTTAGTAAAAGGAAAATAGTTTAAGGAAATGTTAAATATACTGTGGTTAAAACTTGCTATTTACATTATTTACAGTACATGATTTACAGCTAATATGTAAGAAGTGTACACAATGTTGCTTGTTCATTCAATATTTCTACAGACTTCACAGAAAGTGATTTTATTTTGAAGGAGTTTTACGTGGAGGTGTGTGTGTCCTCTTGCTAACCAGAGATGAGATGTACCTCAGACTCTAGATGAAAAAGAATGTCTGTCATGCTTAAGTTTGTTCACTTTCTTGTTTCTTTAAAACTGCTGCATATGGAGCAGTAAGATTTTCATAGTAAAACATGCACTTTTGTTCGTTATATGAAGCCACTACACCACATTACCAGTATATATACTCCTCCGTTTGTCATGTTCTCTGTTGTGATTGTTTCCTGTAGGTTTGTTAGTTTGTTGTGTGCTCAGTTTCTGAGGTTTACTATTAGTAAACTTCTGATTAAGCACCATGTTATGCCTGTGTGATTGTCAGGCCAACTGCTCCTATGTGTTTCTTGTCAGAAGAGTGATATTCTCCTGAGAAAGTTAAATCTAGGTAAACCTAGCACCTACTTTATTTGTGTGTGTTGTGCCAGTGTTTTCAGTGTTTTCCGGCTGACCTTCCTCACGTACCATCATGGCGTGGGGAGCTCTTCTCTACAATACCTGTCCATCCAGTGGAGGCTCTATACCAGGCTCCAGCCCAGCCTGCCATGCCTCCAGTTCAATCAGTGAAGGCGCTATACCAGGCTCCAGCCTAGCCTGCCACGCCTCTGGCTCAGCCAGAGGAGGCACTGACACAGACTTTTTCTCAGCGTCCTACGACCCCGATGCCATAGTTAGGGGCTCTGCTTTCTACATCTGACCCACCACGGGCTGCTACATCAGAGCTATCAGCAGCTGCTGTGAAGGTGGCTCCTCCTCCTGCTACAGAGCAGCTAACAGTTGATGTTGAGGAAGTGACTTCGCCCTTCCAACCTCAGCCACAACCAACTGCAGAGGAAGTTGCTCCACCCTCTTCTTCAGAGCCACCTTTGAAGCCGTCGCCTATGGCCACGCCCCTTCTATCAGGCCCAGAGGCATCTTCAGACCTGGTGCCTGCAGCTTCACCCCCTGGCATCGTGCCTGTGGCTTCGACCCCAACAACAGAACTAGCAGGATGTCCTGCAGTTTCTTGTCAGGAGAGTGATATCATCCTGAGAAATGATGATAAACCTGTGCTGACAGGTGGCCTACTGGCCTTCCATTTATTTTATGGTTGTACATTTTAGAAATTAATGACTACTACGTATAACCTGCCGTTGTCAATAAAGGAATTTTTAGCGTCTAGCTTGCGCATCTTTGTTTTTGTCATGCACTCTAGTATTGTTGAAATGGCACCTATTATAATTCCAGCAACTGAAGCACAGTAAATAAAATACAGTATGTGGCCTGTACTTTATTTGAAATATTTGGTCAGACATGTCACTGCTTCTCAGAACATGATTGTTGCCATTTTGTGAAACAAAAAATTATTGAGTTCCTTTTATTTGTTAATTTGCTAAGTTGCTGTAAAGTAGTATTCTTTCTATTCTGGCTGAATACAATTTGTCCCGTTTGGTAGGAAAGAAGGCAGAAGATGAGAACCCCTGCAAAAAAACCATATGGAGTAGCCAGCTAATGACAAGATGGGATGTGACAAGCCTATAAGGGACCCTGTGCACCGGGGTCAGTTGATAGGTGTGCAGACATCTGTGGAAACACAGAGACCCAAGTGAGCCGATCCTAACGCCAAGAAACCAGCAGGAAAAAAGGATTCCGAGAACGGACACCCAGCCCTAACTGGTGTCACGGACATAGAGCAGAGCAAGGGTCTCATTTCATGTTTCTCACTATCAAATAGGCACATTCTTCACTTGTCTCTGCAACACAGCAAGGCTCAAGTGGCAGTTGAGGCTCGTCAGATGTCGGTGTTCTCCAATTTCCTCGGGTCAGGCCTGTCCAGCTCCATGGGGGCATAATGGACAGTAATTGACTACCAAGGATGAGGTGACAAAATGTATTCCACAGCAAAGAGACCATGAATCCAACATGCCTAGTATTAAGCCTGAGGAAGTGTTAGGCTCAGGTCCCTCTCTTCATTGCTTCCTGAATATTTAAGGCGATTGCACCCCTCAGTTACAACTTTGACCAGCCATTGTCCAGCAGATATCATAACCCTAATTTACCTCCCTCTCTTCATTGTTTTGTTTTGTAGACTTAACAAACCTTAGCTTACAGAGTCAAATTGTATCTATATTTTAAGACACTCTTTGTGGTTTAGTTAGATAACATCTCGGTCATAACATCTATCCCGAGAACATGAATGCATTTAGGTCTGACGGAGTTCATCCTGTGTGTGTATATCTTTCAATAAAGTAGTAGCTAATGTTGACCTAAGTAGAAAAACATATACTGAAATATATAATGAGTATACTAAAATAAGTCACTTCCTGTTAACTCATATACCCCATCAAAGATTTTTAGTAAGTAGAGAAGATAAGAATCCAGGAGGGAAATGAATGGAGAACACTCCATTCTGGTCCTCCACAACAAGTTCATGTCACCTTCACCAATCGAAACGTAAACATTTTCAGCATTCAAACATCTTTACGGTTGAATGGTCATCTCGTAATGTGAATGGTAATCAGGGATAAAAAAATAACAGTATAAAACATAAGTAGCCTATAAAGTAAGTAATCAAGTAAAGTGCTGCCGGTAATTAAGATTAAAAATAGACACATGAAATTAATCTAAACTTTTTACCAGGAAAGTGTTCACAAGTTAGCTAGTTTACATAGGTGTCTTTTCTAGGTTAAGTTACTTAGGTCCACACAGCACGTGGCCGCTTGCAAAAACAATAGAAATGCACATACACAAGTAATAATAGTAAAACTATTTAAATAATCAGACATTAATAATGATACCATAAAGAATTACAATATTGTCCTCGGTAGATTACATCATTAATACGAATTATGGACTGCTTTGCTGTTGTTGATGTGCTGTAAATTGCTCAAAACTGCTGTAAAATCTGACTCCCTGGGAAAAATTCTGGAATGTGGATACTTGAAAGTCACTTGAAATACCAAATGGTCCCGAAATGTATGTATGCGAACTTTGTGCCTGTTCCCTGTGAGTTACTTCAGTGACATCGAATGTAGCATAAGGACCTTGGAATACTAGCTAGTAAGAAATACACAGTAACTTGTAACATTCACAATAAGCAATATTGTCTGAGAGCTATATGCCCTATCTTGCTTCAGTAACTACAGATCGAACCATAATCTGTCACAGATCTATTTTTAAATTAAGTTACAATTATCACAAAATACACACCAACGAGACATGCTAGCTTGTCATTGCACTCTCTACTAATAATACTGTAAATGATTGTCAATCGACAGTTATATCACCTATCTAGCAGGAGACCGTCCCATATTTCTTTCTCATTGTATTCCAGCTCAAACATTTGGTTGGTTATTACCTATAATAATACTTGATCAAAGTTGAAATCGTCCAACTCTTTGTGAATTTTGTCCATTGTAGAAAGCAAAGTCCCTCTCAAACTATATCTTATTTAACAATGTATTTAATGGAAGAATGTATATTCAAACTAACTACAAATTTGTATTATCCAATCAACTTGATTCAGGGGCAGGACAACAAAAGATCAGGAAGTCAATGAACACCTCCCCTCAATGTAGCTTTAGTTTTCAAAAATTCCACCAGTTACTTCAATGTATAAAAATTCTGAATCTTAGAGTGACTGATTTGTGAACTTCAGAACACATTGAGAAGGCGTTTTTAGTGACCATAATGTTGGAAACATAACTGGCACAATGATATTGAGGTGTTTAGGGGTCTGGAGTGTCCCTTTAATATAAAAAAATTAATGCTTAATTCAGTTTTTTTGCTGGCGCCCTATTAACTCCCGTTCACTCCTTAAAGGGGTGCACTCCTGGTGGAATTCGTCTACCGCACGCCCTTTGGACAACTTCTGGGCTACTGTAACGTCCAGCCCAGTGAGGGCTGGCATTAACATCAAACTGAGAAATGGACTCATTAAAAGTATCGTTTTTTTCAGGTATTAGGTGTGTCGAAATGCTTTGCATTGTAGTTTTGAGTTCTGTGAATATCATGTAATGTCCCTTTAAGGAATGTGACACTTCTCTCTAGTTTGGCCATTGCTAGGATAGGGTTTAGGTTAGGTTAGGCTGGTATCTTGTAGATCTGATGATTAATGATTACGTTGAACCGTGTTCTTAGTCAGTTAACTTGCTCTGTATGTGCAGTGGCAAAACTAGAGAGAGATGTCGGGCATTGTTATCTGTAAATATTATCTGTATATTATGACATATTTTCACTGGGTTGGAGGGTTGTCTGGGAGCTAGACTATGGAAATGTAAGTTACTTTTATGTCAGCTATCAGTATCTATGCCACTGTGAGAGCATAGTAAGCTATGTTAGTATATCTGTTGTGCACTCGCTTCAACTGGGTCTTGTAGTTTGGAAGTTTATGCTTACAGTCTTTAATTGTATGTTAGCTGTCAGTGTCCATGCCACTGTGAGAGCATATTAGGCTATTTAAGAATACCCATTAGGCACTCACTCCTACTGTTCACCTGCAACTGCGATTCATTATGTTTCCCCGATTATCTTTATATATTAAACACATGCAACAACCATCTTCCTGCTCTGGTCTCCCTCCTTCAACACTACACCATTTTGAACAATTGGCATTGATAGGACTTCAACTTAGTTTTACATCTCTCCTGACCATCTCTGACCGAATTCATCACATCCAATATGTCAGCCCCCTTAAGGTCCATGAGGTATAAGCCTCATGATCAATTTCACACTCTAAAATGGTGGTCAGCAGAATCCGTTCCTAGCCATTTCTCTATAGGAAAATCCAGAAATAACAATTTATACAGTATATTCCTTCAGATGGTTTCACTCAACTCAACTTTATTTATAGAGCACTTTCAACACCACCAGTGGAACCAGATTTCTGTCCAGTAAAAAATATAAAAGGAAAATAAAAATCAAACACACACAGTTTACAAAGCATTTATCAAAAGCTAAAGAAAACAAATATGTTGTAAGCTCACTCTGAAAAACACCCAATGAAAGAAAAGATTTTACCGACAGAGGAAGGTCATTCCGGAGCCTAGGAGATGCAACAGAGAATGCCCGATCACCTTTACATTTTAAACGAGATTGCGGAACCATGAGCAGTGATTGATCATTTGAGCGCAGAGATCTACTGGATTGACAGCGGTTGATTAAATCAGTAACATACTCTGGTGCTAGGCCATGCAGAGCCTTAAAAACATACAACAATGCTTTTTAATGAATGCTGTATCGTATGGGTAACCAATGTACTTTGATTAAGGACTAATATGCTCTCTCTTCTTAGTACCCTTTAAAAGTCTGGCAGCTGAGTTCTGAACTAGCTGCAAATGAGAGCGAGAGGTCTGACTCACACCCAGCTACAACACATCACAATAATCCAAACGGGATGACACAAAGGCATGAACAACCTTCTCCATATCTTCAAAAGAGAGGATAGATTTCAATGTAGATATTGATCTAAGATAGAAAAAACTATTCTTGACAACAGAATTTGCCAGGCAAATTTAAGCTCAAAATCAATAATGACACCAATGCTTCTCACGCTAGATAGCTTTTTCCCAGGAAAAAGCAGTCAACGTCCACACACCCCTTAATTCCAAATAAAATCATCTCGGTCATATACTCATTTCATTGGAGAAAGTTATTCGCCAGCCAGCACTTAACCTTAATGAAACATTCATGCAGGGACTGAGTGACACATGTATGCCCATTTTTCAGTGGTAAATACATTTGAAAATCATCAGCATACAGATGATACTGAATCCCAAATTTCTCAAAGATAGAGCCTAGAGGGAGCATATAAAGAGAAAATAAAATTGGTCCCAGTATAGAGCCCTGCGGAACCCCACACACAAGAGGGGCAACAGTAGAAGAAAAAATCCTATCTATCAAATAGAAAGAAAATCATTTCAGGGCTAAACCCTGAACACCAACCTGATCCCTGATCCCTTCATATGCTCAATCCAATTCATATGGCTCATGCAAGCACCGTTTTATATATATGCACAGTATATACTATAACCTAACCTATTAGTCTTTAAACTATACCAAATGTTATACTTAATACTGATGCTTCATTTCTAACTTAACCCACTAGATATAATATTTGCATATTCACATATAAATACTGCTCAGGACATTAAAATCCACCAAACTTGTAGCAGCGTGAGCTAGTTGCGCTTTACATACATACATTCCATGAGACAGTTCATCAGTTCATGCTAACATTTTGAGACTTGTACTGAAATCATTTCTAGGTATGATGTCGTATGTTGATTAAAACGGCATGCAAGTATGGTATATTCGATAGGACCAACCAAGCATATCCAACATATTTATGGAATTACGCCCAATACAAGTCAAAGTATTGGCTCTCTATAAGGTCAACTCAAATATGCCTCTCCTTGTGTATCTATACTTGTAATATATTTTTTGCTTTCACACACATTGAAGGTATAGGCCAGACTTGTCTTACCTTTTCCTTTTGATAATGGCATACGCAATAGAATAGACACGTACAGAGATCTGTACACTCAGGCTTTGGGGGCATGATGCTGTGTTACCTATTGATGTTTGCACTTCATTTACATTCAAATGAGCTCCAGGATCGATAAGTGTTTCTTTTGAATCTTCTACATCGACTTTCATTTTCTAACAGCCCGCATGTTTCTTGAAGAATGAGCAATATTAAGATTTTGCAGTGTCAGGTGAGAGAGGGTGTATGACAGTAGTAGAACATGTTAACAATGATGGCCTTGTCTTTAACTTTTTTTAAAAATATGGATGCACTGTCAGAAAAATGTTTTCTAATATTGTACCTAATGTAGGTACTCCAAAAGTAAAAGTCCATAAATTGGTACAGTCTTCCTGAGGTGGGCAGGTGGAGAGTCGGAGGGGGGTGACTTGTCATGTCTAGCGACTCCTTGTGTAGGTCGAGCACCTGTGAAATCAAACCTTATTATATTATAACTGATGAATCTGTAGTCTCAGCAGACATGTATCAGTGTGATAATAATCAGACTGGTTTGGTGTCATGTTTGGAGAAAGTGTTTGTTGCCTTCATTAGAACAGCTGAAATTGTGAGGGAAGAAGATGTGAAATATAAAACATAATTTAAAAAGATCTCTACAATAGGAAGCTGCTTTTCCTCCAGAGGTAGACCTGATTAATCTAAGGCAGTATGTCAGTTGAAAACTCTATGTTGCCACCAGACAGATTGCAATGAGCTTTGATGGATTCTGAACAACACCTTGTCGCACTCTACAAACAATGAATTTGAACCTGCCCATATTTAGAACTGCACATATTTGGGAAAAAAGTAAGACTATTACATTGAAAAACCTCCTCCTTGTCTATTAAATGTTAACAACATTCTATGGCGATTATCTGTAAAGGTTTATTCAACTTATATAGCACTTTTCAAGGAACCCAAAGCGCTTTACAAAGTGAGAGTGAAAGCCCACCTCATACATCACCAATGTGTAGCACCCACTTGGGTGATGCACGGCAGCCATTTTGTGCCAGAACGCTCACCGCACATCAGCTATTAGTTGGAGAGGTGAGTAATTACAGTATATATGCCACTTAGGAAGGAGGGGGATTATTAGGTGGCCATGATTGAAGTGAGGCCTGGTTGGGAATTTGGCCATGACATGACAGTCAGGACACCTATTTAACGTCCCATCCGAAAGATTGCACCTTACACTAGATGTCCATATCACTACCCTGGGGCACTGGGAATGATCTTTAGACCATAGTGAAGAGTGCCCCCTACTGGCCCTCCAACACCACTTCCAGCAACATTGGTCTCCCATCCAGGGACTAACCAGGCCCGACCCAGCTTATACAGGGTGATATGCTGTTGGCTATAAAGGGTCCTATGCTGCTGGCTATACAGGGCGATATGCTGATGGCTATACAGGGCGCAATGCTGCTGGCTATACAGGGCGATATGCTGCTGGCTATACAGGGCGCTATGCTGCTGGCTATACAGGGCG
>JACXGM010006340.1:0-14674 GCA_016801145.1 Umbra pygmaea | reverse complement strand
TGTCTGGAGGACAGAAATTCACTGTTTGTAGAGTTCCCTACCTGCCAAGCTTCTCCAATGTCAACCTGTTTCTTTGAGTACAGGTCAGACCATGAAGCTCACCTATGGAGAAGCGGGAGTAACCCTCAATATCTGCAGGCAATTCACAAACCCTATAGAGCTGTTGCTCATGTCCCCCACTGAATTATAAAAATGTACTTGTTAAATGTATCTTGTTGCTTCTCTCCATCTACTGTAAGCATACATTTTCCTCAATGTGTCTACTTGAGTTGAAGAGTTTTCTGTAATATTTTCAAGGTCAACACTTTGCTGACTACGCAAGGTGAATGTATTGTAGTGATCTCTATTAAATAACATTTTAAAGTGTTTACCCCAACAACATAGAACCGCACCACCAGTGTGGCACTTTGTTTCTCAAGGGCAGAGGATAGATGCAAATATTGCAGAGACGTGAACTACATTATCAAGTTGATCAAATCAAAGCAGCATGGAGAATAGTAAAGACAGGGAAGAGTTCATCAGCAGATAAGAAAAGTTAAGTGGGGTGAGAACGTATAGCTCCATCCACAAATGGCCCCTGGTGACGGGGGATTTGGACCTGGCTCAGCAGACTGTCTATGCAATGCAATTCCTCTATGTCTCTATCTACAGTGCCCTTTTTAGGTATTAAAAAGTGTTCTTCAGGAAGATCTGCCATGGAAACAGACATCATTTGATTGGTTGATTCAAAACTGAGGGCAGACCTCACATGACATCAGAAATGTGCATTTGAGCATAGTTTTTAATCATATCTAACCATACACCTAACCTTAACCACATATATAGCACAGTGTTAAAATGTAGTCCTGTGATATATATATAGTGATTATCAATCAAAATTAAACTAAATGTGAGGTCCGCCCTCTGTTTTGAATCAACCAATCAAATCATTTCTGCCTCCAAGGCCTGGAGAACACTTTTCAATAACAAACGTTCTATGAGCTCTACAGTACTGTGCAAACATCTCAACTGTAGAAAAAAATCTATTTTTGCTTTCAAAAATATTTTAATGAAAGTTCCTAAATATAAAACTGCAACAAGTACTGGCTGGATATACCTAAATCTGAAACGTGATCTATTACAGAATGTTACTTTCTTTAACAAAAGTGTACATAATTACCTACTTCTACTGTCACACTAATGCAGAACATAAAAACTGAATAATCACAACTATATTTGAGTCAAACAATATTAAGGGTGCCTAAGACTTTTGCACAGTACCTAGTGTTTGCTTTCAACTGTCTTTTAATAATAATACACCCAAAATATTCAAGTGGAATGGGCTGCAACTAAAGTCTAGTATATTTTGTAACTAAATAGCATATAAAGAATAAATATGAACCACAGAAAGTGATCTCTAAATCAGTTAGAGAATGTTTAATCCAATTTGAAATGTTGAGGCTAATGTATAGCACTAAAAATTACAATCTTCTTAACACCTCTATATTTCTGTTAAAGTCTGACTCTATTCAAAAGCATTGTTTGCTTTAAGTCAATTAGGAAAATAATTATTAGTAATGATTTTTGGTGTACTGAATATTTAAGAACACTTTTTGGTTCTTCCTGTCTGCCAAACCAAATACATTTTTGACACTGGACCTATAACTGATTCATTACTTGATGCAATGAATCTGCATATTACACATTTTCAACTGCTCCTCAATGCAAATATCTAATAAGCTAATCACATGGCTGCAGGTCAATGCATTTAGGCATGTAGACATGGCCAAAATGATCTGCTGCAGTTCAAACCAAGCATCTGAATGGAAAAGAAAGTGACTTTAAACGTGGCTTGATTGTTGGTTGACAGAAGGACTGTTTTAAGTTTGATTAAGAAATTGCTGATCTACTGGAAGTCTTCCACCGGACCATCACAAGAATTTCAGAGTACGGTCTGAATAAGAAAAAATATTCAGTGAGCGGCAGTTCTCTGGAGAAAGAAAATGCCTTGTTGATGGTAGAGGTCAAAGGGGAATGGCCAGACTGGTTCAAGCTGGTAGAAAGGCAACAGTAACTCAAAAAAACACTTGTTACAACCAAAGTATGCAGCATCTCTGAACGCACACCTCAAACCTTGCAGCAGAGGGGCTACAGCAGGAGACTACAACGGGTGGCACTCTTGTCACATTAAGTACAGGAAACTGAGGATACAGTTGGCATGGGCACACCAAAATTAGACAAAGCAAGATTGGAAAAATGTTGCGTGGTCTGATGAGTTTCAATTTCTGCTGCAACATTCAGATGGTAGGGTCAGAATTTTGGCAAAAACAACATGAAAGCATTGATCCATCCTGCCTTGCATCAACAATTCAGGCTGATGTTTGTGTAATGGTGTTGGTGATATTTTCTTGGCACATTTTGGGCCCCTTAATACCAACTGATCATTGTTTCAATGCCAGAGCCTACCTGAGTGTTTACACATTTACAGTACTTCTACTTCTAACAGGATAATGCATCATGTCACAAAGCTCACATCATCTCAAACTAGTTTCATGAACATTGTTTGTTTGTTTATTTTTTTGGGATAGTACCCTTCTGTACAGACTTTAAATGAGCCAGATTATAGCATAGATGCTAATATCCATCTGTAGTCCCAAACCTAAGCTAAATGTCCCTGGAGGAAACCCACGCAGGCACAGGGAGAACATGCAAACTCCACGCAGAAAGGCCCGGGATGACTGGGGTTCGAACCCAGAACCTTCTTTCTGTGAGGCCACAGTGCTATCCAATAGGCCACCATGACAATAAGTTCACTGTACTAAAGTGTCCTCCACAGTCACCAGATCTCAATCCATTCAAGCACATTTGGGATGACCAATGCATGTGGAATTCTCAAAACATTTGACCCCAACTGTACACTTAAACCTGTCAATGAAATACTTCACTGTGCATTTCAATATTTCTTTATCGACAACTTTATGACTTTGGGCATTATTAAAATGTCAAATATTATTTATAAAACCACATGGCCACTTCCATCGTGGCAAAATTTATAGAAATATTTTAATACAAATTACATGTGAAAAGGTTTTTATTAAGTGTTTACTTTAAATAAAAAACAAAACATTTTGCCAAACAATTAAACACTGTTATCATACAAATAGATCCAAATGAGCAACTCAGCTCATACTAAACATGAGAGAATGTCTAATGTGTCCTCTTACTCATAAGAATATTCAATTTCATGTGAGCACTTAGATTTAACTAGATGCAATAAGCTGGTTGTGAAGTGTTTTCTGTTTGCCAAGGAAATTGCTGCTATGCTGAACAAATGGCTGTGTAGCAAAGAAAATTGTGCTTATATCCCCAATTGCATTTCATTTACCATCTGTAATAGGAAATTGGATAAGCGTCTCGAAATCAGAAACTCATGCACACCGTGGGTGGAAACAAGGCATATGTAATTGAATCATATATGTGTATTACGTCATTAAAAATAAACTAAACCAAGATTATATCATTGTCTCTGCGTAGCTATGCTGGAAAAATGTGCCTGCTAAATGACTAAAATGTAATGATAATGTTAGTATCGATAAAATATTAGAGTTGATTCAAGACATTCTCTAATACGTTGTGTTCATAGTTTGCTTCATAGTCAAATCAAATCCTGCGTAATTTCTATAAAGTATTTGTATGCTACATTAAATCGATTGCAATTACTGTACATACTTAATTGATTTGTATTGTCCTACCTACTTATTTATTCAGAAGAGTCTAGAATAGACAATACACATTTTAGTTAGCAAAACTGACAAAGGCACTCTTCATATATTTTGTAACATGCAATATCAAGAGTAATGCAGTAATATGATGAATTAATGATAGAATGCATGCTTTTACATACGTAATGCATACTTAAAAACAGTCAGTAATGACCCGAATGAGAATTGCCATTGTTTGCTATAGGTACATTCAGACATAATCAGAATCACCATTGTTTGCTATAAGTACATTCAGACATAATCAGAATCACCACTGTTTGCTATAAGTACATTCAGACATAGTCAGAATCACCATTGTTTGCTATAGGTACATTCAGACATAATCAGAATCACCATTGTTTGCTATAGGTACATTCAGACATAATCAGAATCACCACTGTTTGCTATAAGTACATTTAGACATATTCAGAATCACCACTGTTTGCTATAAGTACATTTAGACATAATCAGAATCACCACTGTTTGCTATAAGTACATTCAGACATAGTCAGAATCACCATTGTTTGCTAGGTACATTCAGACATAATCAGAATTCCAGTTGGTGTAACGTTGATGCTTGGGGTAAACAAACTATGTAGAATGAAATTAGAACTGTGAATGTAGAATTACCATGGGTGTTACGACTGGGCAATGCAATGCTCCATTACATACACACACCAAACCAAAGCTCAGGAACAGGGTTTCCCACACCGCTTTGCAGTCAAGGCGGCCGCCTAGACAACCAACGTCTTCCGCCTTGACTATGCAGTCCCAAAATAGAAAATCTGACATGTGTTGCATCCGAAACAGCTCGTTAATATTACGTGTTTTGCATCCGAACAGCGCCATCTGGTGATGTATTAATGTCATTGTGCTCATTCACCAGCATCCATAAGCAGTCTAAAAACATTCGTATATTGCGACTATGATGCACTGCGCACCCAGACCCCCCCACCCCCCCGGGGAGAAGAATGCCTCCTTGACTAACCCAAGAGTGATGAGGAGTGTGTAAGTGAACAACAATGTTTCATAGTCAAACAAAAAAAGAGATTTATTGTTCTCCACAAAAACTGGGAGAATGGGCCGAGAATGGTCCTAGCGAAAGCAAGGAAATAAGTAAAACTCTTCTAACTGATCTGACCTACATTAACAATAAGCTAGTCTCTAACTCAAAACTACAGAGACCGGTCCATCCAGATGCTTAGCTACTGTGTATAGACAAGGTTAGTCTTATGGGTAGCATGTAGGCCCATGGGAGTCTGGCCTATTTGCACATGCTGTATCCATTAACCCTTACCCCATGGTTGAACGAAGAAAAATAAAGTAAATCAATACTAAACAGAAGTGGGTAACAGAAGAAGAAAATGTACAGCAACGCATCAATTACTTTACTCCAAACATAGAACACTCAACTTATCAGCTGTGTTTTGTCAAGGTACATGTTCCAGAAGAGAGAGTCAAAAAGGATTTTTTTTTAGATATTCTACCATTAGGGCTAGCTTTGGTGAAAGCTAAGTGCCAGAGGAATGTGCTAGATTTAGCCATTTGTCACAGTGACTTTCACAGCCAGAGCTACAGTGATATTCATCTCTACTTATGAGTGGCAGTTTTCTAACATGTCTTGTTTCATAAAGAATCACCGTGACCAGATGGTTGGAGCTATAGACTAATAACAAAGCTGGGTATCAGTAAAGTACATGGAACACTGGGATATGTTTGGTTTTACTGTAGGATTCTATCAAAATGAAGGTAATGTGAGAACAAGTTGGTACTGAACTTGGTACTGCACCTAAATATTCCTTCAAAATCAACCAATCAATCATTGGTGGAGGTCAATAAATACATCTCAGATAATTGAAAGAATTCTGGTCAACCATGACAATTCCTGCAGGGATCCTGCAGAATCAAACATACAGGATCTTGATATTACTGCAGGATTTTGCAGCACCTACAGTGCCTTGCAAAAGTATTCGGCCCCCCTTGAACTATCATGAAGTGGAACGAAATTTATTGGATATTTCAAACTTTTTTTAAAAAAAAATTGGGCGTGCAAAATTATTAAGTCAATACTTTGTAGCGCCACCTTTTGCTGCGATTACAGCTGTAAGTCGCTTGGGGTATGTCTCTATCAGTTTTGCACATAAAGAGACTGAAGTTTTTAGAGTTGTTTTGCAAGGAGGAATGGGCAAACAATTCAGTCTCTCGATGTGCATAACTGATAGAGACATACACCAAGCGACTTACACCTGTAATCGCAGCAAAATGTGGCGCTACAAAGTATTGACTTAAGGGGGCTGAATAATTTGTATATAATAATGCCCAATTTGTCATTTTTTTTGTTAAAAAAGTTTGAAATATCCAATAAATTTCGTTCCACTTCATGATTGTGTCCCACTTGTTGTTGCTTCTTCACAAAAAATTACAGTTTTATATCTTTATGTTTGAAGCCTGAAATGTGGCAAAAGGTCGAAATGTTCAAGGGGGCCGAAAACTTTCGAAAGGCACTGTACAGGACCAAAAACTGCAGGATCTTGAAATTCCTGTAGGATGCGTCATTTTAAGCAGGACTTTGGCATTTTCTATAGCAAGCCTGAAAGACTGAAACCTAATGTGATGTGGTTCCTGCAGAAAATTACACTTCTCAGGATCATGACCATTACTGTACTATACTTTATTTCTATTAATGTAATATGTTTCAGCTGAATGAAAGTAAATTCTAAAACTAATAGTGTCTGGGATAGTATTTGCTATACTTTTTCTCAAAGAGAATATTAAACCGGCACATCTTTTTTAGAAACTGCATTTTAAAACGGCCATAAGTCCATCAAATCACAAATTGACCAATTTAACCTGCACTATGTAACTACTATAAACTACAAAACATTACTAGTAAAGGTTAGTAATGAGTATATTGAATCTAAAGGTTGAATACGCCAGCTTGAATATATACAATAGTTCCATAGCGGAGTCGTCATTTTACAATATCTAACAAGGAAGCAATGCATATTATGGACGAAATAATCATGTGTATTTTTGGAAATTGTTTTTATTGTCTCTGTCTCTGTACAGTTTTGTGTACAAAAACAACATATCCATTAAAAAAAACAGTTGTATGCAAAACTTTAAGCACCCCTGACAATTTCCATGATTATCATTTATAAATCATTGGGTGTTTGGATCAGCAATTTCATTTTGATATATCAAATATCTGAAGGACACAGTAATATTTCAGTAGTGAAATGAGGTTCATTGTCATTGGATGAACAGAAAATGTGCAATATCCATCCAAACAAAATTAGACAGGTGCATAGATTTGGGCATCCCAACAGAAATATCACATCAATATTTAGTTGAGCCTCCTTTAGCAGAAATAACAGCCTCTAGATGTTTCCTATAGCCTGCAATGAGTGTCTGGATTCTGGATTAAGGTATTTTGAACCATTCCTCCTAGCAAAACATCTCCAGTTCAGTTAGGTTTGATGGATGCCGAGCATGGACAGCCTGCTTCGAATCACCCCACAGATTTCCAATGATATTCAGGTCTAGGGACTGGGATGGCCATTCTAGAACAGTGCACTTGTTCCTCTGAATAAATGCCAGAGTAGATTTTGAGCAGTGTTTTTGGTCGATATTTTGTTGAAATATCCATCCCCAGCGTAACTCCAACTTTGTGACTGATTCATCTATATTATTCTCAAATATCTGCTGATATTGAGTGGAATCCATGCAACCATCAACTTTAATAAGATTCACAGTACCGGTACTGGCCACACAGCCCCACAGCATGATGGAAACTCCACCGAATTTTACTGTGGTTAGCAAGTATGTCTTGGAACACTGTGCTCTTTTGCCGCCATGCATAACGCCCCTTGTTTTGACCAAATAACTAAATTTTTGTTTCATCAGTCCACAGCGCCTTCTGCCAAAATGAAGCTGGCTTGTCCAAATGTGCATTTGCATACCTCAAGCGACTCTGTTTGTGGCGTGTGTGCAGAAAAGGCATCTTATGCTTTACTCTCCCGTACAGCTTTTCCTTGTGCAAAGTGCGCTGTTTTACCATTCTCACCATCCTCCGCCTTTGTCTCTCCGATATTCTACTTGGCCTGCCAATTCTGGCCTAAACAAGAACTGTGCCTGTGGTCTTCCATTTCCTTACTATGTTCCTCACAGTGGACACTGACAGCTAAAATTTCTGCAATAGCTTTTTGTAGCCTTCCCCTAAACCATAATGTTGAACAATTTTTGTTTTTAGGTCATTTGAGAGTTGTTTTGAGGACCCCATGTTGCCACTCTTCAGAGGAGAGTCAAAGAGAAAAACAACTTGAAATTAGCCACCTTAAATTACTTTGATCATGGTTGGATGCACCTGTCTATGAAGTTCAAGGCAAAATGAGCTCACCAAACCAATTGAGTGTTCCAGTTAATCAGTGCTAGGTAGTTACAGGTATTCAAATCAACAAAATGACAAGGGTGCCCAGATTTATGCACCTGTTTAATTTCATTTTGATGCATATTGCACATTTTCTGTAAGTCCAATGAACCTCATTTCACTACCGAATTATTACTGTATCCTTCAGTTATTTGATAGATCAAAATGAAATTGCTGATCCAAACACCCAATTATTTATGAATGAAAATCATGGAAATTGTCAGGGGTGCCTAAACTTTTGCATACAACTGTACATGTGAAGTAGTTAACAACTTTAGGGACTTACTTAAGCCAGAATCAGTGTATGTACTGAAATTGTAACAAGCTGTATGGATATTACTTTACATGTAACTGTTATTGCCATACTAATACACACACATTATATACTATGAACTCTGCCCCTGTAATCTCCTCTCCAGAAAATTAGCCCATGGAGCACTTTACAGCTACGCAGACGATATCCCCGTAGTAATCATTTTTCATTCACTACTGTAGCTGAAATGACAATTTAACTCATGCATTGATGCTATAGTGAATAAAAAAATGCAATGCAATTCTGTCCATTCTTTTTAAAGTGTGTGTACTGTAATAAATTCAATTATCTCCTATTATCCCTGAGGTCTTCTTATTCTTGCACATGTATCCTTCAGGATTCCTGCATGAAAAAGGGTCCGTAATAACATCACTTGCAGAGCTATGGTAGGATCTCTTGGATCTCAGTGGATAACTCAGTGGATCTCATATTTAAGTGATACAACAGCTAAAATGGTTTAATCCTATCCACACAGGCAGAGGCAGCTATAATAAACCTTGGCATAACCATTCCAACCATAACCAGTGGCAAAACAGCATACATTTTCATTGTAGTCATTCAGCAGATCCAAAACTAACCAAAACTCAGCAGTAGGAGCATTCAAATTTTTTAACAGTGATTTGGCAAAATGTTCAAGGGTACACACGATACTTCTGATTTGATTTTCTTGCCCTATTCTTCCTTCTCTCTATCCTCTGTGCACCTGGAAGATTCGCTGATCTGTTGTCCTTTGTGACTGTGATTAATTGAACTAGCCATGGTCTTGCATTGAAATCTTGTCTGCATTTTAGCTAACAGTAATATCAGCCCCTACTACCAGCAGTGAGGTACAGAGATGGGCGTGGGACGTGAGAAAGGGAGAAAGGGGGCGCTTAATATAATTATTTTGGGTTGCAGGAAACCGTCAGTTAACACATTGCCCATACCCCACTACAGTTCTGTGCTGAGGATTGGAGAACTCGACTTGTAAGAGAGACAGGGAGCACTATACTGTATATATGTATTTTGGGGTGCCGGCAACAATATACACAGCAGGCATACAGTTTTTAGTTTTTGGCTTTTTGCAAATCCTATGTGTCCAGCGGTGAACACCTTGTCTGCCTGTGCCAGGGCCTTGGCATTTGTAGTGTTGCTCCATGGGTAAAAGTTGTAATTGTGTTCAGAGGATGGACAGTTCAAGCTCCGCGATTGATGTTGAGAGAAAAGTTGGCATGGAAAAAATGGAAAACTAGCTATCTGAACAAAATAAGAAGCACTGTAACCAGCTGCACTAATGCACCTGTCAGATAATTGCAAACTGCACATTTTCAAAGTTTGCCATTCTGGAATGAAGCTTTGTGTCAGGCGTGGCTGAAATCCTCCCTAGTGGCTCAGAGCAACTGTGGCTTGTTTTCTATACAGTACATGCTGCATGACATTCTGGGATGGACTGGGACAAAAATTTGCCCCAGGACTTTGGATTGAGCGGCCGGGGGGGGGGTTGCGCACGCGCTGTATCTGTCGCTCCCGGCGTTCTTCATTCACGTTCGGGTAAACTCCCGATCCTCCCGATGGCCAGTCTGTCCCTGATGACATTCAAAAATTCTCAATATGGGGGGTCCACATGGCATAGTGGGTGAAGTCGCTACATTGCAGGACAAGGTAGGGTTAGTGGGAATTGGGAAAGGAAGAAAATGGGGAAGAAATTTTAATCTTAATATGGTGCATGGTTATGATTGGTTACCAGTTAATTAGATCAATATAAACCCCCCAGCTAGAACGATTAGGTTTATTTCTCATTTGAAAAGTTTTGTTTTGCTACTGACTCCATTACTGATAAGTAATAGTAGTTCACTGTATTCTTTGTTTGGGTGTGTTTACAGACATCATTGTTGATTGCCTATTTAATTTTAATAAACCTCTGGCCATTAATGTAACCATTGTATTTTAGAGAGGGTGATATTGGTGGTATTTAAGGTCGATATCAGAAGGAATATGTTTGCCTTGTAAGGGACCGGACGGTATTTATGGAATGGACCACCACTAATAGGGGAGGGTCATGTATTTTTATTCTTTGTTGAGGGGAGGGTCACCCAATGTTTTTTTAGTGTGGGGGAGTCACCCAAATTTTGTATCCATGAAAACAGCAAAATTTCAAAATGGCTTGTCTGGTACATATTTTTCCATGTAGCTCCAAGTCTCTGCCCCCCATTACTAGCAGATGGGTCTGACCCAACAAAAATCGCACCATCCCCCACCACCATAATGCACCACACCTGATTCACAGATTCACAAAATGGATCACAAGCTAAGGATGAAAATATATACAGACATTTATTTCCCTTCATAGTTAATTTAACTAAACTTGGCTATGGTCCACATTTGAAAAATGAAATAAAATTGCTTTTTTGTGTTCAAGATTTTTCTTAGGCGAGGGCAGTTTATTGAGAAATTCAATAGCGTTTTTGTTGAATGACTTAGAAACCTCAAAACACTTTCAAATTGTTCACAGAGGACACCACGTGTTGCACAGCCTTTACAATTTCACCAAAAAGTAAAATTCTTTTAAAATAAACATTTTAAATTAGAAAAATTTAATAGCTTTTTTTCTGAATGTCTTAGAGAATTCCAAAACGTTTTTGGGAAAGGCCAAAGGCTGTGGGTGCCCTCTCTGAACAATTTAAAAGTGACAAGGTATCTAAATGATTCAACAAAAAAGCTATTGAATTTCAAATTTCAAATGTTTCTAAAGAGAACATTCTCTCTAAATATCAAAGGATGTGCAATATGTGGGTGTGCTCTAAGCCACATGATGAAAAGCTATTAAAATAATAACATGGAGGCATGTCATAAATAGACGATCCCTAACCATATGCAGACAACTGTGTACTTTGAACGATACACTGGGCTATAGTGTGGCTAGGTCCCGGAAACCGGACTGGTCTTTTTCTCTTGCTTGTCCTCTAGTTCTGTGATTTTAGAAACAACATTCGAAACTGCCTACTAGTTTCAACTTCAACAACGCAGTGCCTGTTAATATTCATTGATGGATATGTACGATCTTTCCTGCTAGCGCGCAATTGAAACAGCACATGCAGAAGTCTACATTCATAAAAAACTGTTGGCTCGCCTTGCAAATCTTGATTCCGTCGCTGTGTTACTCAGCTCGCAGAACAATCAGGCTGACAAAGGAACACCCGGGGCTAGTTATTTCTAAGTTTTAATATATAAAAAAACAGCATGCAGTGGATTATATTGGATGACAGGCATGACAAAAAACATGACCAAGACATCGAGGACGTCAACAGTGAAACGATACAGTTTGGTTTTGAGCTACTATGCTTGTGTTTTGATGAGGTTTCTGGTGTAACGTTCCGACTGTATCACAGAACAGAAGAGTAGGCTAATCCACATGTGACTGGAGCGCAGTATCACAGAGCAGAAGAGTAGGCCTAGTCTACATTGCCTAGCCTACTGTTTTACAATAAGTCAGTGTATCAGTTTTATCTGTTATAATAAATTGTTGGGGTGGGTCATGCCTCTTATCCTAATAATTTTGGAGGGTCATAGAAAAATGTTTTGCTGGGTGAAGGGAGGGTCAAGTCTATTTTGACTAAAGATCCCAAAACCCCTCCGGTAACTCCTTAAATAAAAATCGAACAGTCCCTAAATGGTTTGCTAGATCACTAAACAATTTCCATTACTCTGTTTCTGCATCTGCTTTTTGACTTAGCAAAAAACAATAATAATTTACCTGAAATCAAAGATCAAAATCAATTGAACTAACTAACTTGAATATAATAACTCTGTTAATGTATATTCGGTTGTGAATAGAGTAGTTGCATTTCTGCACCTGTCAGTCTCTGCCCTGGTCCATACTACCAAGACCGTCACAGCAGCCTCCATCTCTTTCTCCGTCTTTTCATTTCCTGCATCACCTGTGGCTGCTTTTATATGCAGAACAGAAAAATAAAGACACGGTACATTTATTATTTAAAGCTATGCTGTGCATAAGTAGATTAGTTTCCATTTGTCTTGGGCATTATTTCTTCTTCAAAAATATAAATATTTACCGGCTACAGCTACTCTTCTGTTCTAAATTACGAAGCTAATGTTGATTGGCTAATAGAAAAACCAAATGTATAAACTATTTTTAAAATGAAAACATAATGTCGTTTGGATATTTGGATTTTTAAAATATAGAAATGGCTGCTGCTTACACCTAATATCTCTGTAGCGACTGCTGCATCTCCCGGCTGCTGTCTTCCTCACTTAACTGGTGTGTCTTTTTTCTTTTATTTTACATTTGGTAGCATTAGCTTTTGAGTGCTCATTGTTTCTTCTGTCATATATTGACGCCACCCTTTAGTCCTTGTCTCTTCATCTCCATTTCTTTGGAGAAGAAACAATAATAACGTAGAAAGAGTTCAATGTTCTCATAGTTGTAATCTGAGTGTAGGAGGATGCAAACATATGTGAGGGTGCAAGGCAAAATAAAAAGAATACAATGAACCACAAAACTGACAACACAAAAAACAAATAAAAAATAGACAGATAACGATGTAAAAGGTTGCAGCTGTGATTCCTAATTGACAGAGATCTATTGGCTAAATTAAATCATGTGATTGAAAGAGCGAGAACAGATCTAAACATATTATGCACTGACCATAGTAACACACACAGGGGAGAAAGTACAAAAGACTGTCAGTTCCCTTTAAGGAGACCGTAACATGGGTTGATGAAAAATGACCAGGCAAGTCTGATAAGGGGCCTACTAATGTTTTTTCATTACATTACGCTTTAATTTGAATTCCTCCGTAAATAAGAAATCAATCTTAGCATATATATATATATATATATGTATATGTGTATATGTATATGTGTATATGTATATATGTATATATGTATATATATATATATATATGTATATATGTATGTATATATGTATAGTATATATAAGAAAATAACATAGAAAACATACACACATATACACACATAATATAATGCAGAGACATACACACATAATAAGAGCTTAAGATTGTCTTTAAGTGCCCATAATTAATAAGAGGTGACTAGTGTGGAACGGGAACATCCATACCAGAGCTAATATTGCCTGATGTGTAATTAGTTTTGATAAGGCAATGAACGACAAAGTAATTTGTCTTATTTTTACATCAAAGTAATCCATTAGCAGAGCCTCATCAAGCAATGCCAATGCTGGTGTCATCAGAACAGAGAAAACTAGGACTTTGTCACAATCAGCTTCACTTTGGGAGACACAACATGGAGTACAACCATCTCGTTCAGCTACTCAGCATTGTGTTATACATTATATTTTACATTTAGTCAAGATTCATTTAGAGTTTGCAATACTATAATCTTATATAGTACAAATTTGTTTGGGGATATCTGTGTCTTAGGGGCTACATGGATTGAGAACCTCACTGAATGCAATTGACTGTTATTAAGACAAAAAATAGCCTTACATTCATAATAAGGTTAATAAGAGGTCTGAATGGATTCTATAGATTCAGGTGGATTAATTTAATTGACAGAGTTTTTAGGGTGTCCTTACACTCTTTTATGAATATATAAAAATATTTTGAGGCACATCACACTGTGTTTACATATTTATTTGGAAATGGGCCACATTTTGTTAAATAGAAAACTGCAACCTGTCCTACATCAAACACTGAGAGACACGAACATCTCTCCTCAAGCCCATCAACAAACAATGCAAGGGAAATTCTTTGTAATTTTCTTGTTGCAAAACTTTTACAAATAGTCTTACATTAAAAGTGAGCGGCAAAAAATAAGTAGGTTTAAAATTCTGAAGAATGTTGCCACTCACAGACCATTATCAAGACCTACAGTTGTTGATCAGTGAACACACTGTAAATTAATAGGACTAAATAACAAAAAGAATAAAGAAATATATATACATGTGTTGTTAAGATCAGACTTTGATAGATCCCTGTTCTTTAAAAAAACAGGGAGCCCACTCACACCTGAATGTGTAGTGGCATTTTACAGTAAACAGTAACTATTATAGAAATATTTAATTGATATTCTAAAAGTAAATGGAATGTCTTTTCATTTAACAATATCTGGAAATGTGTCACAGGTGTGAATGTCATGTTTAGTATTTTTGAGAATGTGGAAGAGCCTGTTTCTGCTTTGACCCAAACTGTTTAGTCAAAGGAATGTTGTTTT
>JACXGM010006339.1:18616-33120 GCA_016801145.1 Umbra pygmaea | reverse complement strand
AAGGCAACTGAAAAGAACTTACTGTAGTAATGAAATCACCATATAGACTAATTTAAATGAACTTTGTAAAATATATATTATTGAAAAATATATTAAATAAAAAAATATATTAAAGAAGTACAAAAATACATTTCTGATTCTGATTATCTTTGGGCCTGCAGAGAAGGCCTTGCAGGCCCTGACGGCCCACCACTGGTTTTACCTTTGTATTTCTAAATCATACTATGGGGGAGTGATCACTAAGGTCCATAGCAAAGACACCACTGAGAGGGTATTTATGAGGGTTATTCGTAAGGATTAAATCTATCAGAGTTGACCTTGAACATGAGTAGGTTCCTTGATCAATTGTGTCAAGTTCATATCAATATCAACTTTTATTCAGCTAAAGAAGGAGATGACCAATTAAATTAAAATCTCCAAGTATCACAATGTCCTTGGTCAAAAAGGAGGTAAGTGACTTAAAAATATCATTGATTGCTTCCCGTGTAGCAGATGGAGTGCAATAAACCCCAGCAATTGAGACATACACATTTCCAGAGAGAACTACATTAATAACAAGAAGCTCATATTGCTTAGCAACAGAATAACAGAGATAGTGTGGCATTCATATTTTGTTACCGGCCATAAAAACAGATCCCCCCTCCCTTATTTGTTATATCACATCTGAAGATGTAATCATTAATAGACATAGTTTCATCACCATTTGAGGTCTTTAGACAAGTTTCAGAACACACTAAAATATCAAGGTTGGAATCCTTTACCCATAAGTCTAGCATGTCAAGTTTAGGGATGAGGCTTTGAGCATTAATGTGCATTAACCCAAACTCTTGCCTTGTTTTAATATTCAAAGAGCAATATGATGTTTGCTTGGAAGGCAGAGTAGGAAGATTACTCAAGCTTACATTGGCAAACAGGTTAACATGTACTGTAAAAGATTACCGTGCATAGCACCTCTAGAAAAAAATTGTATGTGTTTGGCTAAAATGAACATTTTTGTTTGATTCCATAAACTAATGACAACATTTCTCCAAAATTCTAAATGAAAAGCTTTTCATTCAGAGCAACTAATTTGCAGAAAATGACATACTGGTCTAAATTACAATAATGGTGCAGTGATGTCAGAGCATCAATAATGTTAAGAATGTGTTCATAATAACTTCAAATAAACAACACAATACTAACGTGTTAACTTGGGAAGAGTTCAGAAATCAATTAATAATTGTACTACAATTAGCTTGCATGCATCTTGGCATGCTCTGCACCAGTCTTTCACATTGATGTTGGGTGACTTTATGAACACTCCTGGTGAAAACAATTCAAGCAGCTCAGCTTTGTTTGATGGCTTGTGACCATCCATCTTTCTCTTGATCACAATCCAGAGGTTTACAACGGGGTTGATTTTAGAAAAAAATAGCAGTGGTCTCCTTTTCTTTTCTAGAGTTGTATATCATGAATTTGATCAGTGTTTTAGCATCATGCTACTAGCTATCTCGCATTCCATAAAAATTGTATTTTTGCTAGTTGCAATTATTAAACATACATTTTTTTGGTCTGCCTAGAAATGTGTGGTTCCACCCACATTTTTTCATAAAAACATTGGGAACCACTGCGCTAGTGGCCTGCCATATGAATGTTTGTCTGTGTCAAAGCTACACTTCAGCTTTTTTATTACAGAGCTATTTCATTGAAATACCAGACTGGCGAGCACAGATATTGTCGATGCTAGCTAAGGATTCAACATCATCTGCATTGCATGGTGCTTTGTTTTGAGCCAGTTTTGGCTTTGCTAGATCCTTCCTGAACTGTTTGAACTGAACTGTTACATTAAAAGTAGGATGAGACCAAATGTTTTACATGATCAACTAACATTCGTTTCAAACATGAAGACACAAAGAAAACTTTGCACCATCTTCACCACTTTGGCAAAATGGTTGTATATGTAAATCCATAGTGTACATCCACAGATAGGAATTCAGACTCGTCAACCTGTCTACTATACAGTCGTGGTCAAAAGTTCTGAGAATGTCACAAGTATTAGTCTCCACAAAGTTTGCTTCTTCAGTGTTCTTAGATCTTTTTGTATGATGTTACTAAGGTATATTGAAGTATAATTACAAGCAGTCCATATGTTTCAAAGGCTTTTATTGACAATTACATTAAGTTCATGCAAATAGTCAATATTTGCAGTGTTGACCTTTCTTTTTCAAGACATCCGCCCTGGCATGCAGTCAATTAATTTCCGGGCCACATCCTGACTGATGGCAGCCCATTCTTGCATGATCGATGTTTGGAAGGGATGATCACTTTATTGGGTTTGCTTGTCCACCTGCTTCTTGAGGATTGATCACGAGATCTCAATAGGAGAACTTGATTGTCCCCTGACCGTCAAATTACGCCTAAAAAACATACCGAAAGTGAACGTCTTGTTACACTGCACCTGAAGCATATGGTTGATATTTTTCAAAAGGAAAGACATTGAATTTCTTGGAAATGTAAAATTTAATAAATGTACACAGTGAATATGGCACAAAATGAAAGAAAATACATTAAAAAAAATTCCTACATCATTTTTGAAATGCAAATTAAAAGCCATATATTGAGATATATATTGAGAAAGCCATATATTGAGAAACACTTCTAATAATTTCCCCCAAGGGAGGACAACTTATGTTAACTTTTTTATGATAGAGTCAACAGCCAAGGAGCTATTGATTATTTTGTAAGAGAAGGATGTATGCAAAACATGATATGGCATAACTAGAAATGGCATGATATGGTTACAAAAAAGTTTTAATTTTTACATACACTGACCAAACTCCTCCTTGATTCAATCAATGCTCCTGACATACATGGTTGTATTTTATGTAGTTTTTGGCTTTCAAGAATCAGTAAAAACATGATATGGTTTATATTCTTACAAAACACACATTCATAGACATGGCATGATATGGTTACAAAATAGTTTTTATTTTTACAAAACACAACTAAATCTAAAATGTGAATGGCCACATACACGGACCCATCTTCTTTGTGCGTGCCAATGCAGCCTATGTTACACAAATAGTCATATAAATATGGATTCTCTGAGTGTAGAATGATTAATCAGATGTTTGCGAACATCTACTGTAGATAGCCTGAGATTCGGAATCAAATAGAATTCAGTGGCTGGAACACTGTTTTGAAGTTTGAAAGTCCGGAAATAGTTTGTGATAGTTCTAGTGATAGATTGTAAACAATGCAGTTTATGGTAAAGTTAGATTGAGTGTTTGATCATTTTCACATAACAAATGGATTATACCAATGAAAACAATGCTCCATTGTTAAAAAAGGATGCTCACGTAATAATCCATAGTCAAATAATACATTCAATCTAACATAAACCCACAGTACATAAGCACAGGAATAAGAAGTAAGACATTTACAATAAACTGAAATAAATATTAGACACATGGAGTCCATCTCTCAGTTCATATGGAACAGGAGTCCCACTCGTGAGCACTTGTGAGCAGTGATTCTAATCCACTTTTTTTTGGGCCTAAACATCCCATTTGTTTAAGGTCTGGGGAAATCCCTGGCCAAAATTCAAATGTGTTCTACCATGAGCCATTAAGTTATCACTTTTGCCTTTTGGCAAGATGCTCCATCATTCTGGAAAGGGCATTGTTCATCACCAAACTGTTCTTAGATCCTCTTGGAGTATGTGTTGGTTCTATTAATTCATGGCTGTGTTCTTAGGCAAATTTGTGAGTGACCCCACTCCCTTGGATGAGAAGCAACCCCACACATGAATGGTCTCAGGAGGCTTTACTGTTAGTATGACACAGGACTGATGGTCCGCTCACCTCGTCTTCTCCAGACAAGGTGTTTTTTCCGGATGGCCAATCAAACAGAAAGGGGATTCATCAGTGAATAATACTTTACCCCAGTTCTCAGCAGTGCAATCCCTGTAACTTTTCAGATGCTTTTTTGCTGTCCTTCTTGACACCAGGCTTTCCTCCAAAAGTCTTCGCCTTACTGTGCGTGCCGATGCACTCACACCTGCCTGCTACCAATCCTGAGCAAGCTCTGCACTGGTGGTGCCCCGATCCCACAGCTGAATCATCTTTAGGAGACGATCCTGGGACTTTGCTGGACTGTCTTGGGCGCCCTTATGCCTTCTTCACAACAATAAAACCTCTCTCCTTGAAGTTCTTGATGATCCAATAAATGGTTGATTTAGGTGCAATCTTACTAGCAGCAATATCTTTGCCTGCCCTTTTTGTGCAAACCAATAATGGTGCCACATGTTTCCTTCCAGGTAACCATGGTCGACAGAGGAAGAACAATGCTTTCAAGCACCACCCTCATTTTAAATCTTCCAGTCTTTATTCTAACTCAATCAGCATGACAGGGTGATCTCTAGACTTGTCTTGTCTTGACCATTTAGCTTCCCTCATCTATAGCCATGTGACAAAATGCAGGTGGAGCCATATTTAAAAGTTATAATTATTATTTTAATTTGTGGAAGAATTGAATGTACCCTGTCTGCATCGTCCACTAACCAAGCTTCCCAAATACAACTTTCCCAGAGTTGACCATTAATATAATGCTATTTCAAAAGACATACAATGATCATTCAAAAATACAATGATATTCAAAAGCATAAATGTTAACTTGTGGGTACACAAGTCATAGTTGTAGATCTTTGCAATTTATTTCCTAGTTCAGAGAAAATTCAAACAGTAACTGAAAAGTTCCTGCATGGATGAATTGCCATTCTTCAGTGTAGTAACTAACCCCCACGTTGCAATGGATGCATCGGTCTCCATCCATCAGCCGCGGTCAGTGGATCTTAATTGGGGACACGCATTATGTTCGGGAACGGAGTGAAAGGATCTCAATTCGGGACACCGAGCTCGCATTACCATCCGTACTGGGGGAAACAAAACAATATCACAGAATGGGTTTGATGCGCTACACACAGTTCCATTCACTCCGGTCCTGAACGTAATGCAAGCCTGGCATCCCCAATCGCGGCTGCCATCCATCCCCACCATATATTAAAAGAAATGCTGAATGGCTAATGGATTTTAAAGTAGAACCCTGCATCCTAGTATTACAACTCTCAACAAAACATTATGAAATAGATTTTAGTGACTAAAAAAAGAGTTTGCAAATGAAAGTACAAGCACTCAGCAAACAATGCAAGTTAGCCATGGCAAACAATGTTGCCCAGGTAGGTTAAAGCATTTTTGACAAGTGAAAATATTAATAGCTATTTTTCTACATGTTCAAAAACATTGCAATGCTTGAAACATATCAGACACAGATCAGTGCCAAAATTATTCAAAAATATTTTATTTACATACAAAGGCAACTACTGCAGCAACCTTTCCCAGCCTATAGTATACTTCAATTTAATAAAAAAAATTAAAATAACTAATAAATTATTTTCAATTATGTTCACATTGTAAAATATTAATCACACGTAATTCATATTTAACAAAGTTCTGCCTGTAAACATGTCAGCAAGCGAATACTGCCTGGTAAAATGCTTCTTTATTGCTAAAATAGTAACTCACCCACTGGGATAAAATGACATATGGGGTTGACCTGTATCGCCGTTGTCTGTGATGTGTCCAGATAAGCTATAAATGGTAGATATTGAGTTAAAATTGAGTTGAAATACATGGAGCAAAAAATTACCACAGGCCTGGCAATATTACATTGAAACCTCCTTTCATCATCCATCATAAAGGGAACAATATATTCTTGTTCATCTACCAGGTGCTGGCTTTTCGCCGGCTGGCTTCTTGAAACATCCATACAGTAGTTTCTTCTAGCTACCTCGCCATATTTTTCTCTCCCTGTCTCTTCCTCTGCATTTTCTGTCCCTGCTTCACCTCATCTCTCTATTTTGCAGTGATTCTTTCTCTTTTCCTCTTTGCCTTTCTCTGTCTTCTCCCCCCTGTAAGGCAGAGCTGGTCAGGGTTGATGGAGGGTCATTACGGCATTGTTAGTTCAGCTCCAGTGGTCTGGCTGTGCCTTGCTCTGAAATGGCTCTGGAGCACAGCTGCCCTTACTCTCCCACGACACGACCCCCCGGAATAAGGCTGACACGCTACCCTTTCTACCTAAATCTATTTTCCCATTCCTCCTAGCCAATCCCCAGTGTCCCTCTTCCCAAATGATCCTTCACCACAGTTCCTCTCTCATCAGTCTCTATAACCCATTTTTCCTTATGTTATTGTAGGTCCATCCAGCCAGAAAAGAATGGCCATACCTCTCTCCTGTTCTGCTCCTTTCCTCCTCTGCATTAATCGTGACCTTGCCAGGCTCTATGCCGTTCAATGCCAGTCCATGCCCACAGCTACCAACCAGCCAGCACAAGTGCAGCTGCTGCACAGTCTCTAAAAATATGCCCCATTATCAAAAGCATGACTGGTTACAGTCACATGAAGATTCAAAGGCTGCATCTTCAAAGGCAGCCCAACTCTGATCTTTATTTAATTGGTCTTTAGACCAATCGCTAAGGTTGGGCAGTATCCACATTTGCATATCGTTACACTGGCATTCTCTAATCCCGGGACTTACAGTAATACCAGCATAATTACTGCAAGATGGTACTAAAAAGGTGAAAAGAGCACATTAGGTGTCTATCAACAGACTACGGTTAAATGTTAGTGACCGCAAACAAAAATGGCTGAAACAAATAGCTGAAAAGCACGTGAATTTGCGGTCTGCTTTGAGACAGCCACAGTTCCTAAATTATGCCCTCCAATCATGCTGTTTAATGTTTTAGTATTTTTAACAAAAAGTGAGTGTGAGGACCTGTTGGGCTAGAATGAACCAGAACAAAATAAAACATACGTGTGTTTGTGTGCTGGCATAGACTATCCAGGGAATCTTGCTGCAGACCTATACTGTAACATTCAATATAAGCTAAATATGCCCCAATATCCCAGTGGCGCACAAAGCTTACAAAGCTAGAAGGGGTTTTTCACTGAGGAAATCCAAACACAGGCTTAAACATAAATCAATATTTGACTAGCATTCACAAGCACAAAACATTCTACGCTCTCTTTGACGCGGATTGTAATGACAAAACGAGGAAGGCTACTGTCGCTCCGGACGATTAGCTACATTTATACTGCAAGGCTAAAGTGAGGGACACTTTCAGTATATACTCCCAAAGCCACTGGCCCATGTGACATCACTGCTGGGCATTTTCACAAAGATGTCCCAGGCTGTAGTTCTGACTTGCTTCAAGGAAAATTATCAGTGCCACGAAAATCAATTTGGTCGTAATTGTTATTGTACACAGTAAAAACATCAGAGTTAAATTAACACTCTCAATGTTTATATATATATATATATATCTCAAATGTTTACACACTGAACAGTGTTAATTTGACATGTAGGGTGTTGATTTAACACTGACGTTTGTACTGTGTGCAATTGCACTTATGCAATATATTTGAGTGGCTTGGTAGAGATCACTCGAGGTAAACATATGTAAAAAAATTGACTATATGCATTGACAGGCTGTTCTCATGGCGATACGTACAAAATTGTTCAAAAATTGGTTTTCAGAGGCAGTAAAATGTATGCATTGGATGTTTACGAAACGTTAAAAAAGTCAGTTTACCTTAACCTTAACCTAACCTTAACCTAGCGTTAACCTCACTAATGTACAATAGCATATTATCCCTCAAATAAACGTTCCCCAAGTACTTTAAATTGTAAACAATTGTTATACAACAGAGATTCAATATGTAAAAAAACTCACATTTTGATTGGCCATATCGTAAGTCTGCCTAAGTAATGCGACAAAATTTCCATTAAGTACGATTACCCACGTCTTGCCATGAAAATGCATTGGCATTGACCATTCAACCCGACCACATATGTCAACAAGCAGGGAGAACTACCTCTGGATAATGTGCTGTCAGATGTGGAGGCACAACCTCCTGACTAAAGGTCAAACTTAAAGCATCCAGGTACTGTGAAAGTGCAGCTTATATTCATTGTTTATGAGAGGAGAGACGCAAGAACATTATTGAATGTAATCCCCTGACCTGTATATTTCACTGACCATAACTAAAGCCACTGCAAAGCAGCTGCAAAACAAAAAACAAAACCTCATCTATCGAGACCTTTAAAGAACAACAGCCTCAACTAATCTTTGATGACTGCACGTGCTAAAGCACCTTATCATCTGTACATACTGTATATTCTGAACATATCAGCCGCGGTTGGTGGATCTTTTTTTTTTTACCCCAATCTTAACCTTTACCTAACCTTTTCAATAGTTGAGACCAATGCCATTTTAACATTTAGCTCTCGCTTATACATTTTACATTTTCCTCAATCATTATTGTTTTTATTTGATCAACTCTTTATTTAAGTTCGATATTGTCCATCTTTCTTTTAGCCACAGCCATGTTGGGTTTCCATTTGCCATGTGTATTTCTACTGTACTGTGATGCTTCACATAATTCTGAAACCTTTCTATTGTCAACGACTCCACCAATTTGGAATTAAAAATAAATATTTTTGCTAAAATAATTATCATATTATTAATTGTCTGACTATTACATTGTAAGTCTCCAAGTATTGGTATTTGTAACGTTAATTCAAGATAATAATTGCATTTATTCATCCGTTCTTGTACCTGTGACCAAAAGCATGCTACATATGGACAGTACCAAAAAAAGATGATTTATAGATTCGGCCTCCTCTGAGCAAAATCTGCAGACTTGTATATATTTCTATTTGTTGACAGTATTTTATATAATAATTTGAATTTAAATATTAAAATTTTTGATTCTGGTGTTGTTTTGCGTATTAATCTAAACGCATTATGCCACGGGATTGGAACGTCAAAAATTTCTTCCCAGCTATTTTGTAATTTATATGGAACAGCAACCAATTTTTTGTTCTTAGATGGAATTGGTATATTTCTTTATTTATCCATATTTTCTTTATCCATGTGAGATCTTTGATACATGGTTGACAGACAAGATCAGACTTTTTCCCCTCTTGTACTTTCTTCTTCCAAGTATATGGTATTGCTACAGTTAGTTGATTGTATTTTTGTAGGGAGCAAACATTTCCATATGTTTTTGTTAACTGTATGTAAGGCATCACTCCACCGGCTTCATTTATAATGTCATTTACAAACATTATTCCTTTTCCAAACATCTTGTCAAAGTATACAGATTTTTTATCAACTAGTATATGTGAATTTAGCCACAATAATTGTTGTAAAATTTGGTCCCTATTTTCAGGTGGATAAAATTGAAATTGCAACCAACTTTTCATGGCTTGTTTAAAAAATATTGACATCTTAGAAATGTTTTCCAATATCTGAAAATGGTCAGTTGTAATTTGTGGAAATAAAAAGAGATCCTTACTGAACAATGGGTAAAATACTCTTATTAGCTTAATAGAGAACCAATTAGGATTTAGGTAAACCTTTTGTATAACCGATGCTTTTAACGAAAGGTCCAAAGCTTTAATGTTCAATAGCTTTTGACCTCCGTGTTCATATTCATTATACAAATATACCCTTTTAATTTGGTCTGGTTTACCAGTCCATATAAAGTTAAATATCCTTTCTTCATATAGTTTAAAAAACATGTAATTGGGAGTAGGCAAAACCATAAGCATATAGGTAAACTGTGATATAATTAGAGAGTTGATTAAGGTGATATTCCCACAAATAGTTAGGTGCTGTCCTTTCCAGTGTAGCAATATTTTATCTATTTTAACTAGTTTTGTTAAATAATTCTCCTGAATACAACTCGATCTTTGATATGGTATATGTATATCCAGTATATCCACATCCCCGTCAGCCCACTTTATTGGTAATCTACACTGCAATGTAAAATTTGAATCTTTTAGTGCTCCAATACGTAATATAGTACACTTCGTAATTCGTAATTCGATTTTAATCCAGATATGTTTGAAAAGGTATCAAGATCCTTTAGGAGGCTATTTAATGTTTCCAACTGTGGTTGCAAAAGTAAACATGAGTCAACGGCATACATAGATACCTTTGTTTGTAAGCCATGGATTTCCAGGCCCTTAATGTTGTTGTTAGTTCTGATTTTATTGGCTAACATTTCTGTTGCAACATCAAAAAGGTAAGCGGACAGAGGACAGCCCTGCTTAACTCCTCTTGACAGATTGAAATCTTGCGAGATATAGCCATTATTTATAACTTTACATCTAGAGTTACTATACATAATTTAAACCCATTTTATAAGAAAGTCTCTGAAATTGAAATATTCCAAGCGTTTATATATAAAGTCCAAACAAACTTTATCAAAGGCTTTTTCAAAAACAGCTATGAAAATTAGACCTGATAGTCCTGATAGTTCATAGTGTTCTATTGTTTCTATAACTTGTCTTATATTGTCTCCAATGTAACGTCCATGTATGAAGCCTGTCTGATTAGGATTAATAATATCCGGTAAAACCTTTTTAATTCTAAGAGCTATACATTTGGCTAATATTTTGGCATCACAGCATTGAGAGGCCTCCAGTATTTTAAATATACAGGGTCTTTATATGCTCCGCTTGGGTCCTGTTTCGATAATAATGAAATCAGGCCTTCTTGTTGTGTGTTTGACAATCTACCGATTACATACGAGTGATTAAAACATGCCAGTAATGGACTTCTTAATATGTCAAAAAAAAATTGGTATACCTCTACTGGAATGCTATCCAGCCCATCCAGCTTTAAATGTTTTAAACGCTTCAAGCATTTCCTCTTCAGTAATGAGTCCTTCGCATGAACCTCTTTGCGTATTTGTTAGTTTTAAGTTATTATTAGGGAAAAAACTCATACAATTAAAATCTGTTAAAGGTAAGGGAGAAGACTGAAAGGAAAACATCTGTTTGAAGTATTTTACTTCCTGTTCCAAAATTTCATCTGGCGAGTCGTTAGTGGATCCTTCATTAGTGACTAATTTCAGTACATTCTTCTTGGTGGCATTCCTATGTTGAAGATTTAAAAAAAAGGATGTGAATTTTTCTCCATATTCCATCCAGCTTGCTTTATTTTTATAATAAATTATATTTGATCTTTCTTGTATGAATTCCTCCATTTCTTTTTGTTTATCCTCCAACTTATTCTGAAACTCCATATTATAGCTGTTACTGTTATCATTCTGACCTATTATGTCTGCAATTTCTTTGGATAGTATTGAATCTTTTAATATGATTTGCCTTTTTTTCAAAGAAGAGTACTGAATTGCATGGCCTCTAAAGGCACATTTAAAGGCATCCCACAGAATAAGCGGGTCTGCTGTACCTATGTTATATGTGAAAAATTCTGATATAAATTGTTTAGTCCTAGCTAAAAAAGAATTATCCTCAAGTAAGCTTTGATTAAATTTCCAGTACCCTCATCCCCGTGGAAATTCTGTAAGAACAATATTTATGCCAATTATATGATGATCCGACCTCATTCTATCCCCTATCAACACTTTCTCAACCTTTGGTGCAAGTGAAAATTACGTCAAAAAATAATCAAGACGACTAGCTTGGTTAAGCCTCCGCCATTTATATCTTATCATTCTAGGATATTTAAGCCTCCATATATCCACCAACTCTAGAATGTTCATGCAATTATTTATTTCCTTTAGTGCTTGTGGGTGATAGTTTATGTTATTACCCTTTCTATCCAAACTGGATTTCAACGTTGTGTTATAATCCCAAACCATAATTATATAGCCCTGTGTTGCCTGTAGTTTTAATAGTTTCTCATATGTCTCTTTAAAGATCTTTATTTGGACCATATAGGTTAATAATCCATATCTGTTTCAACTCTATTACCATCTTTAAAATGATCCATCTACCTTCAGTATCTAAAAAGACATTGTCAACATTTATATTAGTATTATTTTTATTTAATATCATCACCCCTTTTGAATTTCTTTGTCCATGGGAGAAATAGACTTCACCATCCCATTCCTTTTTCCAAAAAACTTCATTTAAAGCGGTCATTTTAATGGAATGGTGCGCAACGCACAAAACCCAATGTTTTTTGTTTTGCACGCTGGGTTTTGTGCGTTGCGCACCATTCCATTCACTTCGGTCCCGAGCGTAATACGAACCCGTCCTCCCCAATTAAGATCCACCGACCGCGGCTGGTACATATATAACTACTAGAAGTGGAAAAAACCAGACCACTACAATTTCTGTCTTAAAACAACTCCACTGAAAACCTCTGGAATGTGATCAAGAGGAACATAAATGGTCACAAGCCATCAATCAAAGCAGAGCTGCTTGTTATTTTTGCGCCAGGAGTTGCATAAACTCACACAACATCATTATGAAAAACTGGAGGAGGCTAAGATCAAGGCATGAAAGCCTATTATGATTGTTATACATTTATTATTTAAACATTGATTTCTGAGCTTTTTCTAAGTTAACAGTATTATTGTGTTGTTTAAAAATTAATATGAACTTTGCATTGTTCAATGTCTGACAAAAGTGTGTATATGTTGTTTTGACCAGTTGTCATTTTCTGCAAAAAAATGCTCCGAATTATGATATTTTTATTTTCAATTTCGAAGAAATTGTTGACAGTAGTTTATGGAATAAAACGAAAAAAAGGTTTTACCCAAACACATACTGTACCTATCAATAGTAAAACCAGAGACACTGATGATATTGCAGTGTTCTCAAAAAAATTTCCAGAGCTGTAAATTTATTATTTACCACATAGTGAACGTCCACGTCTATGGACTCTGTTTATTCATACAGTCTCATTTCAAATACGGTAGGTGTCTTTGCCACCACCAATGTTTTAATGTATTGGTGTACTCTTTTAACATGACCAAACTATTTGTGCCCATTTTACACAGTATTGTGTGTGTAACTTTGTGTTGTCTTTGCACTGTCATATTTTTCTTGGCCAAGTCGCCATTGCAATCGAGAATCAGTTCTCAATCAGCTTACCTGTCATGAAGGTGAAGTAAAAAATAAATAAACCCCGGAGCCCTCAATGAATGTGTCCTCAGCTCGCTGATTTACTCCATGCTCACAGGCGTCTGTCAGGCTCTGCATGACAACAACTCTATTTCCAGGTGTGCAGGCAACGTCACATTTGTGGGACTGATAACCAACGAGTCGGCCTACTGGAAGTCAATAAACTGGTAGTGTGGTGCAATGACAAATTGCCACTTTCCCAAAGTCAGCAAAACAAAGTAGATGATGTCTGTCTTTAGTAAACTGTCAGCTTTGTTAATGTCCTCTATGTGTTGAGATATATTTACTTTAACCCCTGTGTACTAACATACAGTCTTTTGACCCTAGTTATAGCTTCGATAAATTTACAAAATGAATTAGTTATAAGTTCACTGCTCAAGGGCACAACAGCAGATCATTTTGTGTACTGGACACTTGCCCAAACACTGGATTTTGGGTTGATTTGAATCCATATTGTCTGTCCAGAGTCTCTAAAATGCCTCACTTCAACTAATGAAGTGATTCGCTTAAATCTTAAACTTGCACTAGGTAACTTTTTTGAAAAGTACAAAAAATACAAAAACAATGTTTTAGGACTAGTTAACGTTAGGAACTCAACTTAAAAAATACAAAATATAGACAATAGTAGAATAGAAAAATTGACATTTCACAATATCTAACTTGCAACAAATGCATATTATGGACAAAATAATAATGTGTCTTTTCGGAAATTGGTTATATTGTACCTGTATTATTCTTGTGTTCAGTAAAAATGTGTGTATTTTTTCAAATAAATCTACGTAAAATTTGTGCCTACAGGTCAAACGAATGGAACGTTACATAGTGCAGTCAAGTCTTTTGTGTCACAGTAAACTATTATTTTCATTCCGAGATAGATGCTTGAGTGTGTAAAGCTTCCGTTTTGTGTAAAAGTACATTTAGAAGGGTCTATACACATATGCACCTGCAGACAGAAAAAGTATCTCTTTCTGTCTCTGACTCCATTTCATGGATATGCACATGCAAACAGTGAGGAACTCATACAGACTTCTCATTTGAGAGTTTCCTTCATTCTCATTCAAACATATATACAGAGTTCTCAGTAGAGAGCATCTTTCATTCTCATTCAAATTCAGAGGCAACCAGCCACGTGGAGGACAAGATTGGCTCTTTTTATCACCTCAAATACATTTACCTCAGCAGTAGAAGGAAGAGCCTAATCTTAATGACATCTATTCCTGCTACTGATCTCCACCGCTCTGAGCAGCACAGCTTCTCACACTTAGCATGAAACCCAGCCTCTCCACTCAACGTGTGTGTGTGTGTGTGTGTGTGTGTGTGTGTGTGTGTGTGTGTGTGTGTGTGTGTGTGTGTGTGTGTAAATGTATGTTTTATGCAGAGAAGTGTGTTGGCGTTCCGATTTGTGTGTTTTGCTTCTACATGTCTGTGTGTGTGTGTGTGTGTGTATCTGTGTGTGTATCTGTGTGTTATTGAGAGATACAAGCAGATGTGGAGAGGGAGAGTGTGTGTGTGTGTGTGTGTGT
>JACXGM010006339.1:0-18516 GCA_016801145.1 Umbra pygmaea | reverse complement strand
TTGTGTGTTTGTGCGTGTGCCTGTGGGGCTGTTTGTTTGTGTTTGTGCATTGTGAAATAACAACTTACAGGATTTAACGTGTGCACCAACGTAAAGCCCGGAAATCGTTTGTGATAGTTGTCGTGATAGTTTGTAAACAATGCGGATCGTGGGAAAGTTAGATTGAGTTTTTGATCGTTTTCACATATCAAATGGACGTAAACCAATGAAAACAATGCTCCATTTCATTTCTGTGACCCTTTGGATGACGAATCAGAGAAAGATAGGTGACTGTAAGTACATATTTTCTTTTGTCAGACATGAATGTATAGGCTGAGTCATGGATGTATTAGCTGAAGGAACCTTTTAATTACATTGCACTCTCGTCACATCATTATGTGGCTTTTTATTCTTGTCATAGCTATCGTAAATCGTATATTTTTGCTAAATGTGTGTGTTTCCAAGCTTTCTTTACATTTCAGACATGTATATGCAGAGTAAAATCTGAACTTGTGAGCAGTGATAAATCCATTTTGTAATCAATTTTTGTTTTTGGCCAAAACATCACGCCAGCGAGACGCTGATCCTTAAGAGGCTAAATATCTAGGTAGAATAAAGAATGAAAAAGGATAAGGTTAGATATTACAGATGGGGCTAAGTGTTCATTCGGAATGGTTATGATGAGGGTTAACGTCTGGATGAGTCGTAAAAGATAATTGACGTGGCAGTACATATACAAAAGACAGCATTTGTCTGTCAATGGATTGAAACTCAATGCAATTAAGAACAGACACCACATTAGAAACGATTGATGTCAATCAGACGTCACATCTATGTGTGGAGCGTGCTAACTGGAAAAATGTGTCATCCACCTTTTAAAACGCATTGCAAATTTGTGTCTGTGAACATGGGTGAGCAGTTTCTGGATAAAAGGCAAATCATCCTCACTGTCTACTAATTTTGCATCTACTTAGAAAGTACTGGAAACTACCAACATGGAAAAAGATGTCTGTATACTTAGAAGCCTCTCCTCTACCATGACCCACAATTCCCTAGTGAGTCTACTTACCATAACAGGAGTCAGCATTACAACCAGTTCATGGTGTGGAGTGCACCCGGTGTCTATCAATGTACAGTATATGTGTCTTTGTGCATGGTTTCTGCCTGTGTATTAATGTTAGTAGACAAGTGTTATTCTAGGACATTCTCTGGTGCTTTGCACAGTGCTCGCCCTCTCATAACTGTCTGCCATTTGTAATGAATGTAATTGGCCCAGACAAAAACATGTAAGTAATGATGAGCAGATGGCATCACCCACATGGGCAGAATACAAACAGCCTGGGTAGGAAACGACTAAACTTTGTAGATATAAGCCTCTTAACGCATCACATTAGTGCCTCAATCAGATGCAAATGAATAAAGTAATGATTAGCTGCCAATAAACACAGCCACATGGTACTGTAAGTAGTAAACAGTTTGTATCTGGGTTGTTACACTACCTGAAGTTTGACTATCCAGCTGTATGTTTGGGTGTTTGCATTTATCAATGTGTGTCATTTGTGTTAGAACTTTTGATGTTTTGTGTGTATCTGTTTTTTGCAAGCATCTTGGTATGCCTGTGAATCTTAGGTGTACTGTATGTAAAACACATCTCTAAACTGAAGGTACTTTAAAAAATAATTATATGAAAATTTCCTGAATGTAAAGCATATGAAAATACAATCAATATTTGCATTTAAAACTGCATCAACAGTGCCTTTAAAACCTGTTTCAAGTTTAAGTTTATTGTCAATTCTACTATATATACATACAGCAAAATCACCAGTGTTAAATCAACTCTGAGAGTGTTAAAGTAACCCTCTGAGTGTCTATATAGAGTGTCTAACACTCTCAGAGTTGATTTAACACGGGCGATTGTGCTGTGGAGGACATACCGAGGATTGAAAATCCATTTCTCTACAGTTTTATAATAAAATCGTCTGGTAGATTTTGCCAAGCGTCTTGGAGAACTCACCACTGACTTTGTCTGCCTTGCTTGCTTCTGAATGGAGCACTGTTTAGTTCAGTCATTAAAAATCATTTAAAAAAACATACGACATGTTAGACATTTGAGAAATGCTACAATTTGTAATGAATTCGCAAGCAAACGTTATGTTGTAAACATTTTAGTTATTAATTTGTCAATAGTGAACGCAATGTTACGGTCATCCCCGACAATAACAACAAATACAATGTCTGCATTTAGAAAGCACTGTTAGTCTCTCAGTAACTTGCAACCAGTGGAAACAAAACCTCTCATCAACCTTGCATACTGTGCAAAGCAAACTGAAAGAAAACAATGTAAAATCCCTCACCACTGCCCCTAGTGGCCATAAGAGATACAACATGTTATAGTTTTGTATCCCACATTTACGTGTACTATCCATCTAATCTACGAACGCAGTTTGCTTGGTCCAGGTTGATTATTTAAGAAAGCCTGCTAATTATTCTCCACTGTAGATTATGAATATTTTCTGTCTATATTAAAAACACAATAATCCCAGAAGTAATACATATTTACACTATTGTACTTTATGTGTGTGGGTGTGATTTCCTATCCACCCACCCTCCTTTCCAAACCCTGCTCCACACTCCAGTAACCCTAGTACATGCTCAAGTGGGCAGTTTAGACAGGAGGCTAATATCGTTAAACAGTGGTGAATATGTTTACAGTAGCTGGCAGGTAAGTCATCTCTTTCTCCTGGCACTCCTAATTAAAACAGGCACCGGTGGGGAACCGCAGGGAAACACTGTAGCATAGCTTTGGGCTTTAAGGCACACAAGCCTGTACACAGACTCACACACGAACTTGCTCACAGGAACAGAAACCCACCATCTTTGCTACTTATCGAAGATGATGATGACGATGGATGGTCGTCTTGTGGAAAAGGGGTAGGGGTGAGTTATCGCTTCTGGTACTTGTGAAACTTCCTGTGGCTGTGGACTCGCACACACACAAACTGGCTCTGGGCTTGAACAGATGCTGCAGTCAGATAGAAGGAAGGTTAGCTGAGCTTCGCTGCAGTAGTTCTCTCCAAGCCAACCAGACAAGGACCAGTTATCCCCTGAGCCATGTCAGCATCCCAAACAAGCCCTACTCAGTGGTTAAATGAGTGCACTATGTAGGGAATAGGGTGCAAGTTGTAAAGCAGCCATGTTGGTCCTTACAAACTGGTCGTCAGGGCCTGGGGGTTTTGTACATCTGGAAGGGATATGAAGGACACCTTGCCTTAGAAGCATTTGGCCTGGTTCCATTTTAGAGTTTGACTCTATACATTTTACTTTATGATGTAATTTGTTGTAGTGTTTACAGTCTACCATGTGCCAACAAGCCTTAAAACACTGTAGATCAGCACGATGGACAGTGAAAGTAACACACAATAAATGGCAACATTTCAAAATAGTCTATCTGCATTTTGGTTGCTGGGTATTAAAACATATATAGAAATAGAATGAAAAGGGCAGGTTTAACTGATTCTAGCCATGGCAGTTCTGAGTACATTTATGTTTTCTGGATTTTCAGACAGTTAACTATGACATCATCATCATCATCATCCTCATCAAATGTATCATCTTTTTGTCTATTTCATGCTCAGCTGGTAATCATTTCCCTAATCTACTTGGGTATTTATGTCCTTCTGATTGTGTTATCCTCTGTCAGACATTATTTCATGTATTGTGTGTCTTCGTGCTGTATACAGTATGTTGTGTATTTAGCCAGTGCTTGTTTATATATATATAAAACAAGCACTGGCTAAATATACTGTATATACAAGGCAGTTGCCTGTGTGCAGATTTTATATTACATTTTGACTCCACACAGTTGTTTGTTTTCTTTAGTGTTTAATGTTCATTACATTTACATTTACCCTTCGCAGGTGCCTCCAGCCTACTCTTACAGAACCCATTGTTACAAGAGGAGTTCTTGTTCAATTAATTAGTCATTTTAGTTGGTGTATTCCCATGTATGGCATCCTACTCATTTCAAAAGACAGATGTATATAGGATAACTTAGTACATAGAAGCTCCTCCTGAGGTAAAGGTAGGATAACTCTTGGCCAAATTGTTGGCTACTAATGTAATTCAGTCAAGACACTTACAGTAATTATACAGATTATTTATGGACAGCGGGATTTCAAATTACTTGTTATTTGGGTTTAATAAATTATGCACGATGCAATTAATGTTGTTAGTATGTGTGCTAATAACGTAGCCCAAGTAACAGATCTGTTTTAATCAAGACTTTGCAATACTTATTGACCATGTTTGTATTATGCAGTGATACATTAATATATTTAAAAACCTTATCATTTATCTACAGAATCCCATTTTTCAGCAGAAACAGCATCCATCGGTTTGTTATTTGATTGTTAATATAAATTGTGAATTTGCAACCTAATTTGCTTCTGACCGATAACTTGAATCAAGACAAAATTTCACAGGACATCTCTCTCCATAGGGTGAAAACCATGCTGTTCTGTCATATATATATATATATATATATATATATATATATATATATATATATATATACATATAAACATGTGCATTATGTGTGCTTGTTTGTTTGTTTGAGTGGCCTTTCTGCTCATTCTAATCTGGAGGATTCCAATTGACATTAGCTGGTTCTTCATCTGCTGGACCGCCCACTGCCTGGCTAATTAAGGACCGTCTCATTAAATATACATTTCACAATCACAGCAATGAAAGTGTGACGCAGCAGCAGGTCTGTCTCTCTGATGCGTGTGTGACCGTGTGCTCATGTGTTTCCATGTGTTTCTATGTGACCTTTAAAAAAATGAACAATAAAACATCTTACATTGAACTCGTTGATTTCCTTGTTTAAATTATAATTCCTCACCCATCTGTCATCGGCCTCTCTCTCCGCGTGTCCTCTCACTGTCTGATTCAAACATCGGTCTCTGTCCATCTGCATCACTCTCTCTCTCCCAATACTTCCTATCTCCGCCCCCCCGCCCAACCTCTCCCTTATCTCTCTCACTCTCGCTTGTTCCTGAGGCGGTGCAATTAGCGACTGCGATACCATAGAGGCGGACCACCCCCAGAGCTCATTGCTGCAAGAGAACAAGCTGTGGGACATCACACGGATTCCATTACATTACCTTTTAAGGTTGCATCTGCCCAGAGGGGGCAAGGTAAGGGGGAGTCGAGGGATAGTTCTGAAATCGCTAATCCCCCCCACCAACCCCCGCCGAAATAAAAGAGAGTTGAGAGCGCTGTTGGAGTTGCCTTGACTACCACAAGTGAGCGGAATATGGGCATGTGCACACTCACACATGAGCACACGAGCAGGCACGCGCAAACACATCTTGCGGGAGTTTCCCTGGGCGTTTTTGACAACGTCTCATTTCCCAGATATCAAAGTAGCAGATGTTGCTTTTAACAGAGAATGTTTTAAAGCAATTTCCATCTATCATGTGGATCGGTGAACCAAAACAATCAACACACACATGGGCTACATTAGATGGAACTTGCTAGATTTTCTTACAAAATATTTTACACTCACCAGCTAATTCATTAGGTGTACCAGTTCAGCTGCTTGCTAATGCAAATATCTAATCAGTCTATCATTAACACACATCTACTCAGCCAATCATATGGCATTAAGTCTATGTATTTAGGCATGTAGGCGTGTTTGACATGATCTCCTAAAGTTCAAACCAAGCATCAGAATGGGAGACTTTAAATTTGGCATGATTTTTGGTGCCAGACCGGATGGTTCGAGTATTTTAGAAAGTGCTGATCTACTGGGATTTTCCCACACAAAAGTGTCTAGAGTTTACAGAGAATGTTCAGAAAAAGAGAAAATATTCAGTGAACAACAATTCTCTGGGCAACTATGCCTTGTTGTGGGCAGAGGTCAGAGGAGAATTGCCAGACTGGTTTCAGCTGATGGAAAGTCAACAATAATGCAAATAGCCAATTATTACAACCAAGGTATGCAGAAGATCATCTCTGAATGCACAACATGTTGAACCTTGAAGCAGATAGTCTACAGAAGCACAAGATCACACCGGGTGCCACTCCTGTCAGCTAAGAACAGGAAACTAAGGCTACAATTTGCACGCGACCACCACAATTGGACAATACAAGATTGGGAAAACATTGCCTCATGACAATGAATTCACTGTACTCAAACGGTCTCCACAGTCACCAGATCTTAGTCCAATCAAGCACCTTTGGGATGTTGTGGAATGGGAGATTTGCATCATAAAAATTTAGCAGACAAAATCTGCATCAACTTGACTTTTTCCAGCACCTTGTTGAATCGTTGCCATGAAGAATTATAGCAGTTTTGAAGTCAAAAGGGGCATTCATTCAACCTGTTACTAGCAAGGTGTACCTAAGGAATTGGCTGGTGAGTGTATATGCTGTATATAATACAGATTTTTAAAACGGGTTCTGAGATATCTGCAATTTGATTGGCTAAACATTTAAGCCTGTGTCTGATGTTGACAGGGTAAACAATATCCTTTAACAGACTTGTAAACCGTTTAAAAAGCGCATTAACACACTCCAGCCTGTGCTTTGCCATGAAATAACCGCACACCCCAGCGGTCAAGCCTTTTGGCTTTGTGGCTTCTCACCCAGTCTGTTGTGTGTTAATGCTTACTTAATAGAAGCATCTGGCATATGAACTTTGAGTATTTGATTTGTGTGTGTGTGTGGGTGGGGGGGCATATTTGACATCCCACATATACACATACTAAGTTTACACACAACACAACCATGGTGAAGAAGGTTCAACCAGCAGATTACTCTTTAGGTGGGTTTATTGTATTCCAGTTTGACACTAAACACATTACACTGACAACTACCGGTATACTGAATTCTTCAAACAAACACACACACAGACACACACAGTAAACCCATACTCTCTCCCTCTATCTACAGACTTACAGTCCAAAACATATAGCTTTCTTTGATATATCTGGACTTAGAGTAGCAGCAAAGTAGCCATGAAGAAACCTTGTTGTGTGAGATGCTGTCGATAGACATGACTAAATCAATCAACATTAATTGTACATTCTGCAAGAGAGTGGATGAAATCTTCATATATTTAATGTGGCGTATTTAGAAAAATAACTAGCAGGACATGTGACTTGTGTGTGTTTATAATACATGTGTCAGGCTGTTCTCATGGCGATATGTACAAAAAATTGTAAAAAAGCTAAAACAGAGGCAGGAAAACATATGCGTAAAAAAATCACACTTTGATTGGCCATATCATATGTCTGCCTGTGTAATGTGACGATTATGTATGGTTACCCACATCTTGCTATGAGAATGTGTTTCATACATGTTTGTTCACGTGACATCTCTGAATGACTAGAAGTGTTACAAAAGTGTTAGGAGGAAAAGAACATTGGGCCAGGGTAGTAGTAGTAGTAGTAGTAGTCGTAGTAGTAGTAGTAGTAGTAGTAGTAGTAGTAGTAGTAGTAGTAGTAGTAGTAGTAGTAGTAGTAGTAGTAGAGTATTGCCTCATTCGTTTCGACCCCAGTGAAGACAGCGCCCTGGTGGGAGGACACTGGCTCCATTGTGCCTTTTCACCATTCTGTGCCTCAGTAGATGGGGCAGCAGAACCAAGATCTACTGAGCACAAAGGAAACAGAAAACATGACAGCCATTTGATGATCTCCTCTGACCAGTGGAGTTCGGGGGACCTTTATGAGCAAAAAGAGAAGAAGACAAAAGACAGAGAAAAGAGAGAGGAAAATGTTTGTCACTTTTAGAAAGTATGAATACACTGCTATACCGTAACAAAATAAAGTTTGTGCAATATATGACTATATTATGAGATATAATATGGCAACAACATCAAATCTACAGTTGTCAGTGTCGGAAACTCATGACAAAGCTACTGTTTTTAAATCTATTGTTTTTACAATGTCTTTACAATGTCTTTACAATTTCTTTCAATGACTGAAATATTGCAAATGTATCAAAGCCTTGCTTGTCAAAACACAATCTGTTTGATTACTGCTGAATGGTATCTTTTGTGGGATATAGAACTCATCTTCGTTCAAGCCATCCTTGAATTCCGAAATGATATAATAAAGTATGACACACTTTTGATTCTAGTGAACGTTATTCAGCATCTTCACCTCAACCCTGTTTTGATACTGGAAAAATCATAAATATTAAATATGTTTTCATGAATATAAACAGACAGCTGGTGTGGAACTTTGAGTTGTTAGAGAATAAAAGACAAAACAAAGAGAATAATTTGAAAGAAAAATATTCATTCTCTCTTTGTCTCGTGCTCTGCCTTCTCTCTCCCACTTTATCTCTTTCTCTCTATAAACTTTTCTCTATCTCACTCTCTTCCTGTCTCTTTCACTCTCTTTCTCTCTTTGATTCTCAATCACTCATTTCAATTTCAGAGCTTTTATGGCCATGCCAAGATAAATAAATAACACAGAGAAAAAAAAATGAAGAAGACTAAAATCTCCTTCTCTTTGTTTCTCCAACTGTGTCTTGAAGGGCAATATTTATACCTACAGTTTGTGTATATGCCTCCTTGGTAAAGATGAGTGAAGAAGGCTGACAAATGCTAATTGTTGGGTATTACCTAGTTCTTACACCAGAAAAATAAAAACAAATCTAACATGTATTGATTGTCGTTATTTGAAAAACAAAATTCTAGTCAACAATGTAATTACAGATACTCTATTAGCAACAATTAGGTGTCACCTACCTGCCAACATGATATTTTCACATGGTGCCAAGGCGTCTACTCTCATCAAAGTAAACCTGCCTGTAGTTAGCTAATCACCATTGGCACCTTCATTGGGACTGGGTTCTATGTCAGATGTCTTGTGTTGACTGGAGATGGTTTTTTTTTCTGGCAAGACAACCAAATAGCTTGCTGGCATGGAAATATATCTAATTCCAGATTTGGAGACATGTTGACAGTAAGATTTAACTAACCTGTGCAGCTCTCCAAATTTGACTATTTTCCTCCCAAGACATTTTCATCACAATTCATGATACATTATTAGAGATAGTATTTATAGGTGAAGCTGTTTCTTGCTACAGTATATCTCAGGAGTTCTCCCAAATTACGTTCTCAGAAAACTGTTTTGAAAACATGAATTATGTTGTATGCCAACATATTTAGGCTGTTTTTACGTTTCAGCTGCACATTTTGCTATTAGGCTATATTCCTCCTTCTATTACGTTGCACCTGCACGTTTCATTTTGCCGGTTCATGCGAGAACATTCCACACATTCCATACATTCCATAGTATGCAAAAGAGTCTCAAATATATTTCATGCAGAAAACATGATTCACACATGCGTAGACAATTTCACATGCTTGAAACAATTTCACATGCTAGATACACAACTATTAGCAAAAAATAAATTTGGTGCCCCCCTCAAGAATGCGCCCGGGACAACATTCCCAGTTTTCCCCCCCTGTCAGCTGCCCTGAGTGTATCCATGAATCACCTCGGATTTGTGTGTGTGTGTGTGTTTTTGAGACTTCCACGGCAGAGCTCTACTCCCGCGTGGTACTCCCGCTCCATCGTACTCTTTAGCCAATCAGATTTGAGCTTAAAATTTAACCAATCATAAGCCACTGAGAGTGCATTCAAGGAACACAGTTCTGTGCACCTTTTGCGCAATACGGAATAATTTGAACGCAAATTAAACTGCCAGGAAAGTCTCAGAATCACACACTGACACACACACACAAATCTGAGGTGATTCACATGTGAATGACAATTTATACATTCAGATTCATGGAAACACTTGTAGGTTTTAAACAACCAAAATGTTTTGCAAAATGTATTTTACTTATGAATACTTTTACTTTGTGCATGTGAATTGTTATTTGTGAATATATATTTATTTCATGCACGTGCATTTTTTTGTGTACATGAATTAGGTTTCATGCATGTGAAATTGTCTACGCATGTGTGAATCATGATTTTTGCATGATTTATATTTGACACTCTTTTCCCTCCATGCGTTCAAAATTATATTCCAACGTTCACAGTTAAGGTTAGCTATGTGTTTACTGGGGTTAAGGTTAGGGTTAAGGTTAGGGTTAACATTACAAAAAATAAATAATGTGCAACACGTCTGCCTCATGCTGGAATGGCCAAAACACACACAATTCTTCCATCTGGATTTGAACACTCAAACCCTGGGATGAAAGCCGCAGATTTATACGCCCATCCACCGTCCACGACATCTATCCCACCAAAAACGATGGTATTTAAATACTACGTCATGATCTTCATATGTCCATATTTTACATAATTCGGTTCTTAAATTTAGTTCCCTATGAACGTAATTGACCCTCTCATACGTACACATTTCACATTTGCAAAATAGTTCCCCCAGAACGTAATTTAATGTAATTTTGGGCTGGTTTCTTACAGCCACTGCTTAATTTTGGCCAAGAAAAGTTTACTTAATTTAATAAGTCTGCATCTGCCCTTCCACAATCTACTTAAATTCCTTTCTTTCAAACTTTACTTTCCAGGTCAAGTGGATTAACAGCAATTGACAGCCTTTTCTGTCATACTTTTTGGGCACTGTATACTGTGGTTGGTTGTATATATTATGTAGTTAAGTAGACTCTAACCATGCTAAACAGGCTAAAAGCTGTATTACAGTATATGAGAACAAATACCATCGCTGGAAACAATTTTTTTAATAAAATCAATATCAATATGCCTCCTTTGTGGTATAGGACCAACATACCCCAGCCAAAAGCTGTTTCCAGGCAGTTCAGGATGTGTTGTGCCTTAGAACAGGGCCCTGTGCCTTATTGCTTAATTAAATACGTATCATATATATTACATTTTTGTCTTTGTGCTTTGTGTCTTTTTGGGCTATTCATGCCTTTCCAGTTGGCACTCCAGATCCAAGAGTGTCCAACAAGGGAAGAACAGTGTGGGACTCTGGCCCGGCTCCTGGCACTGGTAAACAAGGTGGTCACTGAGGGCGCCAAAAAACTTGTAGGGGAACAGAATTGTGTAAAGCCAAACATTATAAACTCTATGCCTGCTGTATGGATTTTTTTACGGTGCCTCAAAAGAAATAAAGCGCATACCCCTCCCTTTTTATCGCATGTTGAGCATTCTGCTTTACTGCTTCTCACTGTAGCGGGGGAAGGGCAATGAGTAATACTTGCCGGCAAATAGAAATAATTCTTTTAAGCACACAATCCCTTCCACACGAACTGCGCTCATCTCTGTACCTGAACGGTGGCAGTTGGGATGCTGAGTTAACCCTTGGTGGCTCAGAAGGCAACATTGTAATTTAAGGTCAGGGTAGGTCAAATAATCACAGTCACAAATGAAAACAGATCAGAAAATCTGACAGGTGCTTGGGGGAGAAGTCAGTAAGGAAGAGTGGAAGTCATCTTAAAACAGGTATTGTTTGTACTCTTGACCATTTTGCCAACATGAGGTTACTAACGGTTAAATTTAGACATGACGTTACTAATGGTTAAGGTTAGGCATGATGATACTGAGTTAAGTTAGGATTAAGGTTAGGGTTAACATTACAAAAAATGCCTTCCATAATCACGTTGCAATTGACAACAAAACACGCACAAAGTGTCCATTTGAACTCGCAAACACCGGCATGAAAGTCGCAAATTTATACGACTGTCCACTATCCCCGACCCCCGTCCTATCAAAATCTATGCTACTTACATTACATGCTACGTCATGATCTTCATATGTTAATTTTTAACCTTATTTAGTTGTTAAAATTAGTTCCCTATGAATGTAATTGACCCTCTCATATATTCATATTTCGGTTTGCTAAATAGTTCCCTCTGAACGTATTTCATGTGATTTTGGGCTCGCTCGTTGAAGACATGGATAATTTAGTTCCAAAATGACGTTGAACAAGATAAAACACATTTCAGGTGGAATTGTCATGAAGTATTTACACCTGAAGATGTTTTTTTTAAACGTGAAGAAGTAAGAACTATCATAATATCATATCGTTCTATCTCTGCCCTCCTTTGGTCTCTCAATCTCTTTCTTTATCTTTCTCACTATTCTTTCTTCTTTGTTCAACTCATTTCCATTGGTCGACTACTACTTTATTTATAAAACATGAATCCACATGATAAAGTGGTGCGATGATGGATTTTATTTGTGTTTGTTCGCTTTACATTTGTCATAATCAGACTGTGTTGCATTTGTCAATTCCACCACAAAAATTGTTTCAGCAGAGCTAATCCAAATATGTACATGACAATTCATTTATTTAGATACTACCTCTGCTTAACCAAGCGTGTTTACTATGCACTTTTTTTTCCTCGTCTCTCTCAATTTATCTCTATCCATCTGTCACTATGTGTGTTTCTGTCAGCTTGAGTGTGTTTGTGAGTCATGGTGTGTTTTTCAGTTTCTGTGTTGGTGTACATCTGTGCTCATAAGTTTGCACACCACTGAAGAATTAGTTATAGATGTACCAACTTTAAAGAAAATGTGAGTGAGCAGGCAAAACAATGTTTTTTTCTCAAGGGATTCATATTCAACTGTAGGTCATAACAGAATAGCACATTAATAAAACCAACCATGACAACAAAGAAAATAATGAAATAACCCCTGTTCAAAAGTCTGCATACCCTCAGTTCTTAATACAGTGTATTGCCCCCTTTAGCATCAGTAACAGCGTGCAGACGTTTGTGATAGTTGTCTATGAGGCCCCAAACTCTTGCAGGTGGTATAGCTGCTTATACATCTTGTCAAACTGCCTCCAGGTCATGCAAAGTCTTTGTTCGTCTTGCATGAACTGCATGTTTGAGATCTCCCCAGAGTGGCTTGATAATGTTAAGGTCAGGAGACTGTGATGGCCACTCCAGAACCTTCACATTTTTCTGCTCTAACCACTGGAGGGTCAACTTGGCCTTGTGCTTAGGGTCACTGTCATCCTGGAAAGTCCAAGAGCATCCCATGTGCAGCTTTCGTGCAGAAGAATGCAAATTGTGTGCAGTACTGTCCAATAACTTGCTGCATTCATATTGACATCAATTTTTTTACAAGGTTTCCTGTGCCTTCAGAGCTCAAAACGTCAGTGAGCCACCACCATACTTCACAGTAAGGATGGTATTCCCTTTACTATAGGCCTTGTTGACCGCTCTCTGAACATTCACCTCTATTGTGTGACCATAAAACTCTATTTAGGTCTTGTCATTCCAAATACAGTGTGCCAGAAGCTCTCAATTATTTGTCGGGCATATTCTATCCAGGCTTTTTTTGTGGCACTGGTGCAGTAAACGCTTCTTTCTGGCAACTTGACCATGCAGCTCATTTTTGTTCAAGTATCGTCATATTGTGCTCCTTGAAACAACTGCACCGTCTTTTTTCACAGTAGCCTGTGTAGTCAGGGGGAGAAATATGATTAATATGCACTTGTGAAATTAATACATTAAGAATTAAGAATTAATATATTCCTTTTTTCCCTGGATGCAATGTCCTGAGTTATGAGGTTTGGCTGTTGTTTTACATTAGGTGTTCAGTTGGTCTTCACAATCAGGCTGTGCTTGAGTTGTCCAGTGAGGGGGTGATACTTTGCACCTGCCCCATCTTCTGTATTAGCGTTTCTAAGGAAGCCACTTTGGGAAGGATAGGTGTGGGGTAGCCAGCCGGCCGCCAGCTCTTAAGATCTGCATTTCTGTTCTGTAAACATTTTCTACTTCCACTACACCTGTGTGTATCCCGAGGTTACCTGTGGGTGTTTATTTGTGTCCCGAACAATTCTTCTCTCAGTTTTGGCTGAAATCTTTCTTACTGACTGGCATTTGCAAGGTTTGGATATCTTTTTATATACATTTCAAACGTTATGCAGTTCCAGTCCCATATTACGCTATTAACTTGCCTGCTCAGTGCATCCACGTAAGAGCTAACAAACTCATTGACTATTTATACACAGACACTAATTGCAATTTAAATTGCCACAAATGTGGAAAATTAACATTTAATTGCCATTTTAACATGTGTGTGTCACCTTGTGTCTGCAACAAGGCCAAACATTCAATGGTATGTAAAACTTTTGATCAGGGCCATTTGGGTGATTTCTGTGTACATTTCTGGAGTCAAACAACTATGTGATAATTAATGGCTTCATCTGATCACTATTCTTAGGTAACAGTCAGATGTTTTGCATGAACAGTCATATTGTCAAAATCAATGCAGAAATTTCACAAGTTCTGGCAGGGTATACAAACTTATAAGCACAACTGTATTTGTGTCTGTTTGTTCAAATGTTTACCACATGTCCCCACAAATGTGTATAGTAAAACTTTACTCTATTCTGTTCTCACAAAGTTTTCAGACAGGTTCCCACAAGAGCAAATACAAAGTTTGTTGCAGGGGTAAAATTAAAGGGAAAAACATAGAATTGGGCTTAGTGTTATAATTCTGGATTATGCACTAGTTTTAGATTGGCAGAAAAGGCTATTGAGGTTAAGATTTTGATAAAGCTAAGCATAGCTAAGCATGCTAGAAAAACAAACACGAGTGTCTGTGTGTATTTACATTAGTGTCTGTGTGTGTGCATGCTTGTCTCTGAGTAGGTGTGACTGTGACACAGTATTTCCGTATTTCCATGAAGAATTACATTACACACCTTCTTTAAAACTTAGTTTGGATGTAAACACATATCAACAACATTATTCTGGGTGATGTCAGCAATAGTTGAAATTTATGGATTTCTTTATCTCAATCACACACTGTATGTATGAAATACAAGGCAGTGGACCAGGTCTAGCCCATGACAGATTTACAGTATATCTGGCCCTTTACATTATTTAGGTTTGAAGATTGCTTCCATAACTCCTGCAATGCTGTGCACTACAAACCCCAGCATGCACTGCCAAAATACTGAGTGCCAAACGACTGTGCATTACCATCACTAAGCTCCCAGACAAGCACACACCTCAACTGACAGTAATGAGCCAGACAGAATGATGCCTCTAGCCTCAGCCTGCTACTGAAAATGTAATCTCGGTTGTTAAAAGATTCCTGATGAAAGATTCATGGCAGTTTCAGTAAGAAAACTGCAATCCATTTGACCTGAGATGCAAACTGAGCAGCTAGACACCTATACAGGCAGGGTTCTTCCTTGGGCAACTCTATTCTCCTGCGATCTGTCTAGAAGAATGTCCCACCTTGTGGCCTGGGGTGGTATAGCGGTCTAAGCAGCTTTCTCCAGAACACAATTTTCACTGCCTAATAAACAGATCAACAAATTGAATTACATATTTACAAACCCAAATAAAAAGGAATCAGTAGTGTTTTTCCAGCATTTATGTCATTATTGGATGTAGGATGTACAGTATGTAAGATGATGCTGAATTACACATTTTAAAAAACAAACAGAATCATTTAAAACTGACTAGACAATCTGATATGAACAATGTTTTCACCTACATAGATGCAAGATACTATCAGTGATGTCGCTAGGGCTATTATAGGGGGGCTTAAGCCCAATTTTGTGTAAATCATGCAACGCATATGACAATTCACTATCACATCGATTGGCAGGCGATTGGACCTTGGTGAGTATGCTCTAATGTTAATCAGTGTTGGGGATAATGCCTTACAAAATAATGCATTAAAGTAGTCAAACTACATTTTTTTGTAACGCGTTAGTTTCACAATTCAAGTACATTTAAAACAAGACAAGTAGTTATATTTACAATATTATTTCCCCTTTTCTGTTGTAGAAAGCAAGTTTATCATTACTTATTTGTTGCTGTTGTTTTATTAATCTGTATTTCATTAGTGCCTCCACCCCCAAAAATAGGAATGCATATGCAGGTTTGGGTTTTGCAAAATGGACGAGTACTGTACATAGTCAACATTTTAACAGTGGGAAATATTCAAATTATTTAAATCCTATCAAAAAGCAGGAAGGAAAAATGAATGTCCTGCGAGCTGTGGGTCGGGTGCAAACGCCTGTTGATTGGGAAACAAATTGAAAGTTTTTCCTTGTTCGTCTCACTCGAACGTTTTGGACCAAAATGTTTTTTTTTCTTCTATTATGCGGTCTACAATGACTGGACGTATGTCATTTTCAAGTGATATTTTCAACGGTTATTCCAATAAGCACACTTTGAAAACACGCATAATGTTACAGAAAATGTCCAGTGTGCATTAACCGGCAATGCGAATGTATATTATGGTCGTTTTCACTTGATGTTTCCATGCATAAGGTGTTCCATGATTCAGGAAACATCTGAATCATGGTCAAACAACATTTGTCAAACAACATTTATGCCAATTAACACACAATCAGAATTCCCATAATTCTGCCACCCAGACGTACCTCTACCTTAGACTCAAGGATTCTGGTCCATTTGGCTCTATTCTTGCAGCAGAATTACAAGGAGTCAAATTCCATTGTATATTGTATTTATATTCATTCATTTTATCTGTATTTCTTTACCTAGGTAACATTGGTTTTATATTCAGACATTCAGATTAAATTGGTTTGACATACAATCATTCACACTTTCAAACGAAATATACTATGATTGAATTGGTCAATATGATCATGCCCAGAGACAGTAGTTACCACACAAGTCTGCACCCGACATGATCAGGCAATTACTATCTAGGGGTGGCACGGTTCCCTACTTGGTTAGGGCATCTTATTGGGGTCTATCATTCAAACCGTTTAAAAACTTGGGAATGTTAATAAATTGATATTTTTGTCCAATGAGTATTGTATGATACTAAACCGAGACACACCAACAATCATATGTAAAAAGCATTTTAAACAAGTAACTTAAAGTAGTTCACTTAGTTACTTTCAATAAAGAGTAACACAATTACATAATGTAGTTACTATTTTGGAGAAGTGACTAAGTAAAATAACTATTTACTTTTAAAGTAATGTTCCCCAACACTGATGTTAATGAGGCATTTAGATTCTACACATTTTAGCCGACATGCAAGAATTAACACTGTTGTTATGCCTAGTGACAGACTTTCTGTGATTCTTTTTGACAGGATTGAAGTGAAGATAGTTTCCTACTATGTGCACTTTTTTGTTGGTATGGGCAGATAGATTATTGACATGACTTACTTTCAAATTTAAAGGTAATTTACAATCATTACTCTTTCATTAGTTCTACAATAATAGGATCCTATAAGACTCAAATTATAATAAAACAGTTTTAGTATGCAATATTAAATTAATCTGTTTGGGCTTTTCTTATACAGTTTGCACACGAACCAATCCAGTAATATTTTCTGGTCTAATTATTTTACATGATTTTAATATGGTTGTATGCTATTGTATATCCTTCGATTCATAAACCTGGAGCTACTGAACTGTACCTATGAATATACAGTTGTATACAAAGTTTAGGCACCGCTGACAATTTTCATGATTTTTGTTAATTAATTATTGGGTTTTTGGATTAGCAATTTCATTTTGATCTATCAAATACTGAAGGACACAGTAATATTTCGGTAGTGAAATGTCATTCATTGTTTTACCAGAAAATGTGCAATATGCATTAAAAAAAAATTAGACAGGTGCATAAATGTGGGCACCCTTGTCATGTTGTTGATTTAATTACTTATAACTACCTATTACTGATTAATTGGAACACACAATTGGTTTGGTGAGCTCATTAAGCCTTGAACTACATAGACAAGTGCATCCAATCATGAGAAAAGGTATTTAAGGTGGCCAATCGCATGTTGTTGTTGTCTTTGACTCTCCTCTGAAAGGAGGCAACATAGGAGCCTCAAAACAACTCTCAAATGACCTGAAAACAAAGATTGTTCAACATTATGGTTTAGGGAAAGGCTACTCAAAGCTATCGCAGAGATTTAAGCTGTCAGTGTCCACTGTGAGGAACATAGTGAGGAAATGGAAGACCACAGGCACAGTTCTTGTTAAGGCCAGAAGTGGCAGGCCAAGTAAAATATTGAAGAAGCAAAAGCGAGAGATGGTGAGAACGTTCAAAAACAGCCCACAGACCACCTCCAAAGACCTGCAACATAATTTTGCTGCAGATGGTGTCACTGTGCATCGTTCAACAATTCAGCGCACTTTGTACAAGTAGAAGCTGTACGAGAGAGCGATGTGGATGAAGATTTTTCTGCACACACACCACAAGAGTGAACCCGCGGAAGTCTCCAGGGCCAGATGGTATTCCAGGCCATGTTCTAAGAGGATGTGCCGACCAGCTTGCGGGGGTATTCACCTCCATATTCAACCTCTCCCTAACACAGTCTGCAGTTTCCTCCTGCTTCAAGCAGGCCACCATTATTACACCATTATTACATCACCTGCCTAAATGACTACCGCCCAGTAGCACTAACCTCAATCATCATGAAGTGCTTCGAGCGGCTGGTCAAAACTCATATCTGCGCCGCCCTTCCAGACACCTTGGACCCCCTACAATTTGCATACCGCCCCAACAGATCTACAGACGATGCAATCGCACTGACGGCACACACCGCCCTCTCACATTTGGAA
>JACXGM010006338.1:0-33026 GCA_016801145.1 Umbra pygmaea | reverse complement strand
CCCTTGAGTCTGGCCTCTCTCTAGGTTTCTTCCTAGGTCCCTCCTACTAGGGAGTTTTTCCTAGCCACTGTGCATCACTTGTGTTGCTTGCTTTTGGGGGTCTCGGGCCGGGTGTCTGTCAAAGCACTTTGTGACAACTGCTGTTGTAAAAAGGGCTTTATAAAATAAATTTGATTGATTGATTGAACTCCTATCCATTTTATCAGAATAAATGGCAAACAGTGATGGAAGTAGACATATCATCACTGATAGCCAGCGGATCAGGCCAAAATAGGTCCCGGAACAAATCTTACAAATTCTGAGAGGTCCCGGATCCTGTACCAGCAGGATACGTTTCAAATTAAGCACTAATCATATGGAAATAGAAATGCAGCCTATTAGTCATTGCATTTGCAAACTGTATATTACAGCATTATTTCCTATAGTTTTGCTTTGGGTGTTGGCTTCGGAATCCAAATTTGTCCAAATAGATTTTTAGTTGCAGATGGGTGAAAAATTGTTGAGCAAACTACTTCTGTCTGGGTAGTGGTTCCCAAACATGGATACTAGGAGCCCTGGTGGTACAGTAACCAAAACAGTTTGGGTGTTTATATGGAGGTTTGAGACAAAATGTGGAATCATAAAAAATCAGAAATCACAGAATTTGGAAAGAAATCTAATAGAATTTGGCGAACAAGTCAAACTGATTTTATAGCTCCCTAGCAAACTAATAAAGGTTTTACAGCTTAGCAATTAATTTTACAATAAAATAACATCTCTGCAATGAGGTAGGACATGAATTTTAATTTGCAACGTTTCACTGTTAATATAATGTAAAAAAACAAGCATTCATTTCAAAATTAAATTCACTGTGTATTATATTGAAAACACAATTATGAACATATTATGTGATGTTTTACTTTGTGAATTTAATTAATTTTTGGAAATATACACTAATTTCAAATCCGATTACTGTTACACACTAAAAAAGTTGGGACAGTTGTCTGTTTACCACTGTGTAACTGCACCTTTCCTTTTAATAACACTAGGAAGCTTGCAGGCACTGAAGACACCAGTTTAGCAAGCAGAATTTATCCCCTTTTCCTCCGTTATGCATGTCCGCAGCTATGCAACTGTACGGGGCATTTGCTGCCATAAGGTGTAGGTCTTTGGAGGTGGTCTGTGGGCTGTTTTTGAACATTCTCACCATCCTTTGCCTCTTCGATATTTTTCTTGGCCTGCCACTTCTGGGCTTAAAGGAGAACTCCGGTGCAAAATTAACCTAGGGGTTAATAAGACATTGCTACCTAGTCTACCGTTCTCTGGGATATGTTTTCATGCTAATTGAATGTGCCCAGTTTTAGTGTGAACTGATTATTACCTTATAACGCTAGTTGTGAGGGCACAAATTAAGTAAAGATAACTTGCAATTATAGACCACTAACAAGGCTCAAAATAGCATCACACAGTAGCATAATGAGAGTCCCTACATGCTAAACGAAGCATTGAGAACTTTGTAAGTGTACAGACAGTTTATTAGAAATACAGTTTAAAAGACATTACCGTTTCTAAAAGGCAGCCGCCATTTTCGGAAAAAGACTTGATTACTCAAACCACAAACTCTGTGCTCATGAGCTGAACTGTGACTTTGAATCGTCAATGGCAAGAGGTTTTGCGGTCATTAATGCTGATCAATGAGCAAGACTTACAGCTGGCCATGCAAAAACACAAATTGTTTACAGCTCAGATCACGTAGCACAGAGTTTGTGGTTACAGGTTTTTTAAATCAACAAAATGACAAGGGTGCACAAATTTATGCACCTGTCTAATTTTGTTTTGATATATTGCACATTTTCTGTTAATCCAATTTTCTGTTAATCCAATTTTCTGTTAATCCTCATTTCACTTCCGAAATATTACTGTGTCCTTCAATTATTTGATAGATCAAAATGAAATTGCTGATCCAAACACCCAATTATTTATAGATGAAAATCATAGAAATTTTCAGGGTTGCCTAAACTTTTGCATACGACTGTATATGTTGTATTCCGTGTGGGAATACACAGTATTGAGAACTATGGGAATGCAATCTTTTGAACGGGTTACATCTCAATATTTTGTTAATTGCTATGTTTTGTTTAATTATTATAGTTATATTCTTTGATGCCTTATAAGTTTGAATCCCATTAAAAATAAAAATAAAAAGTGTTTTGCCCAAACATATGTTTTCTTTAAGAAATGGTACACATCTTATAAACTCTGCATGAAAATTAAATATACAGGGTATATACACTAGTGTTCTACCTCCTTACCTTTTCTTATTATTGCCAATGCATTGCTGAGCCATGGCACTAATTTTTCACAGTACATGTAATTACATCTGTGTCTCTTGTACATGTGACAAATAAATTAAACTTGAACTTGAACAGACTGGTTTCAAAAGACATGAAATCATAAGTGGGTATTAACAGTCACTACTAGCTAAAGCTGTGTCTACTTAGACAAAACATTGCCAGACACTAGGCAAAGATCGGTGCCATCACTTGACAAATGGTTGCAGTGTTTCCCTCTGCCTTAGGGACCTAAATGAAATGTCTGTATTATTTAAGTCACTTACCATGGAGCAGCAAAGTTGACCTCTCTTTCTCCTGAAGGTGAATTGATTCCCCAGAGTTACATATTCATAAGCTGTGAGAGAGAGAAAGGGAGGAAGGGAGATGGATGGAGGGATTTGAAAGAACGACATTACCACACTCAAATTACAAAGGCTGGTCTTGCAGACCAAGATCATGTAGAGCAAACCTGTGTTGTGCTATCATGTAATGTTTTTTATTTAATCAATTACTTAACTTACCTGAAATCATAGCCCTTAAAGCACATTACATATTTAGGTCATAACCCCATACATATGTAGGTCATAACCCCTTACATATTTAGGTCATAACCCTGTACATATTTAGGTCATAACACCTTACATATTTAGTTCATAACCCCATACATATTTAGGTCATAACCCCTTACATATTTAGGTCATAACACCTTACATATTCAGGTCATAACCCCTTACATATTTAGGTCATAACTTCAATCCCAGGTTTGAATTGCTGGTTGGGAATAGGAGAAAGAGGAAAGAGGAGAATATATCCATTTGAATACTTAAGGTGACATTCTAGTATTTGCAGTTACCTTTATATAGAATGACTCAGCACAATGATATAATTTGATAAGAGGATCAAAATTATTTAAATGATGTAGCGTCAGCACGGAATTATTCCTTGTATGAAAATATATCTAGTAATGAGTTTTAACCTCATCCTGTAAACGAAAATAATATTTCTTTCTGTCATTTGTTTTCTCTGAAAATGACAATATATTCATTTAATATTTCAGGTCTATTAGTAGTCATACTGCTAATATTTTGATGTACAAAATATAAAAAACTGAAACATCTAAACATACAGTAAGTATTGTAGGGCCACTCTTTGCCTTAATAACAGATTCAACATCCCATATATTTTGAATTTGTTTAGATCTATTGATCGGTGGAGGCATACGGTAATTTACGAGGCAGTAATATCCTGTTTCTGTCTATTCTTGGAGGCATACGGTAATTTTCGAGGCAGTAATATCCTGTTTCTGTCTATTCTTGGAGGCATACGGTAATTTTCGAGGCAGTAATATCCTGTTTCTGTCTATTCTTGGAGGCATACGGTAATTTTCGAGGCAGTAATATCCTGTTTCTGTCTATCCTTGGAGGCATATGGTAATTTTTGAGGCAGTAATATCCTGATTCTGTCTATTCTTGGAGGCATACCGTAATTTTCGAGCCACTAATATCCTGTTTCTGTCTATTCTTGGAGGCATACGGTAATTTTTGAGGCAGTAATATCCTGTTTCTGTTTATTCTTGGAGGCATACTGTAATTTTCGAGGCAGTAATATCCTGTTTCTGTCTATTCTTGGAGGCATACGGTAATTTTCGAGGCAGTAATATCCTGTTTCTGTGTATTCTTCGAGGCATATGGTAATTTTCGAGGCAGTAATATCCTGTTTCTGTCCATTTTGAGTTTTTGGGGAGTGTTAAAAGCAGCAATAAGAAACACACACTTCTTTTTTATATCTTGTGTCAAGTGGTTAAAACAAAATGCAAATGTCAGTATATCATTGATCAAATTCAGGGTATTAAATGTGCCAAAATCTACTATCATAGAAGAGCTATTATAGAATAACCACACAGGCAAAGATTTACCAATAACATGTTCCCCCTTTAATTGGCTGACAATTGTGCTGAATCATTAGAGTGGATAAAGGCTAGTTACGGGTCAATAATTAGGTGGTGAGATAATTAAAGAACATTATTATGGGTGAATGTTAATCTGGTTGGGGAATATTGTTACCTTTGTCCTGTATGCCATAGTAGTACTACTAATGATAATATAGATCAATTACAGACATGCTCTGTACGACACAGCCTAAACAACCCCTTACATAGTGCACCACCTTTGCCCAGAGCTATATGAATAGAAAATTGCAATGCCATTTGAGAAGCAGATTATGCCTTTTTTAATTTCTTCCTGGTCTTAATTCAATTCAGATGTTGACTGTCCACCAACAGTGCCTTGCATAAATATTCACATTTTGTAGTACTGTAAAATAGAACCAGAGAAAGAGACAGATGTGAAACACCAACCTCCTATTCCTAGGATCAAATCATCTGGCAGTTATGCTGTACATACTTTACTAATTTTGGCAACAGCCCTATATTTAGATCTGTATGGCATTTGGGATGAATAAAAACAGCAGGAGATTTACAACAGTACAATAATCAGTAAATAGTTGATTATTAATACATGATCACTGGAGTGAACATCAAAGAAATCCCTGTCATGTGCTGATATCTACAGAGTCTTTAATAAGAATTTACCAAGAACCCGAATTACTCCAAAAACCTGAAGGCCTGATGAACCTAATGGCCCAGTCAAAGCCCAGACCTCAATCCGATTGAGAATCACTGGAAGGACTTGAAAATTGCTGTTCACCAACGGTCCCCATCCAACCTGACAGAGCTTGAGCAATATTGCCTGGATGAATGGTTTAAAATGATAGGATCCAGGTGTGCAAAGCTGGTAGAGACTTACCCCAAAAGACTCAAAGCTGTTATAGAACCAAAGGTGGTTCTACCAACTATTGACTCAGGGGGGTGAATACATATGTAACCAACAAATGTCTGTTTATATTTTTTTCATTTAACTTTTTAATTTAATATTTTGCACATTCAAAGTGTTCAGTATGTTGTGTAAAACAAATGGTAAAAATCTCAATACAATCATATTTCATTCCAGGTTGTCACACTACAACATGTGGAAACGTCTAAGGTGGTTAATACCTTTGCAAAGCACTGTACATCCTGAGGGTATTTTCATTCAGGCTTTTTGGTTCTTGTAGTGACCTGCTGAATTATGTATTTTATAGATTAATGTGAAATGAGATTACAAGTGTTCATACAGAAAGTGTGAGTGGGCCTGTTGGGTGGAAGTAATATGCCTCTTGTTTGAAGTTCATAATCCATATAGAGTTTATCGCTCTCCTGTGCTAAATCCATTTTACTTTCAATTGGTTTGTGACAACTTTTCTTACGTGGACCCGCAGTATACTGCATGTGCAAGCTGCCATTTTAGTTTCACGCTCTCATACATTTACTGTACTACAGACACACAGAACAGATTCACAGTCCCAGACTTAGGTACATGCACTGCGTGTGGACACACACAGACACATGCACACATACACTCTGTTGAGTAACAGTCATAAAAACAATTTATTGACCAGGAATGATAGCTAGAACACACATTGACTGTCAGTCTAAGTAAACTTTCTTTGTGAGGCACAAGCTTTGTTGTGATACATTTTTCCTCAGAAGATCAGTATGTTTTTATGGAAGTTTGGGCCTCCGTTCTTCGACTAGCCTGAGTATTGGAATACCAAACCAAATGAGTGTACTGCAGAGGCCTGTGTGGCTCCTGGCCTGTTCTTTACTGTGTATTTCTATGTCTGCTTGGGCCTGCAGGACCGGAGAATTTACATGTGAACAAGGTCTGTGTTTATCCCAGTTCTGCGTGTGTGACTTTGCGAACGACTGCGGCGATGAAAGCGACGAGAGAAATTGTGAGTAAATTGTTAAACAAAGTGATGATTTACAGATCATTTGTCTTTCATTATTGTTTATTACAGAACAGCAGATAATTTTTTACATCAAAAAATAATATATTGGAGGTTGATTTATGTGTAGGTCTGAAGATTATGTGGGACTTTTATTGTGAGGACCTTTATTTTGGTTACAGAGTCATTTTTTCCTTGTCATTTTTCCTAATTCCTATTCCATTGCCTTTCACCTTCCGGATATACACTTTCATTCAAAAGGTTGGAATTAACAATAAGTATTCATGTTTTTTTATAGAAATTGATATCTTCATTCACTAAGTCAATATTCAATTGATTAAATATTCTAGATATTACCAGTGTTGAAATTAGTGATTTACAAATATTTATTCACATACAACAACAAAGCCAACTTTTCAGCCAATACCTGATCAATTTAATCCCACCATGGTGAATGAATGGGACAAATTATATTAAAAACAATACAAATTCCTGGGCGATTCCAAACATTTTAACACTAGTGTAAATGTACATCATTATTTTAGTAAGTGCTATTATTGATAAGTGCCATCATTACTGTCATACCAGACTAAAACAGAGACATTTGGAAGCATATAAAAACAGATTATGTGACCAGTATCATGGTAGCTGTTTTTTTTTAAATACAGCTCTGGGAAAATGTTGAGACCACTGCAAAATCATCAGTTTCCCTGGTTTGACTGTTGATAGGTACACAGATCATAACCTTATGACCACCTGCCTAATATTGTGTACAGTAGGTCCCCCTTTTGCCGCTGAAACAGCAGCCCCATATTCAACAAACTGTGATGCACTGTGTTCTGACACCTTTCTGTCAGAAGCAACATTAACTTTTTCAGCAATATGAGGTACAGTAGCTCATCTGTCGCCAACACACCGCTTTTCCTTCCTTGGCCATTTTTGAAAGACAACTGGGTCAGAGCATCTCCAACACTGTGTGTTGATTTCTGAACTTAGGAAAGTTCAGAAATCAATATTTGGTGGATAACACTGATTTTCAATTACAGCTTTCATGCATCTTGGCATGCCCTCTACCAGTCTTTACATTGATGTTGGGTGACGTTATGCCACTCCGGAGGCAATATTTCAAGCAACTTCTCTTTGTTTGATGTTTGTGATCATCCATCTTCTCTTGATCACATTCGAGAGTTTTTCAATGGGGTTCAGGTCTGGAGATTGGGCTGGCCTTGACAGGGTTTTATCTGGTGGTCCTCCATCTACATGTTGATATACAGTACTGTGCAAAAAAATATAATCACACATGTGCCATACACTCTCCTTTTAGTTTGGTTGTCAGTCAACTTCATTGTAAACCCCTTGTTTGTTAATCCGTTTTGTTCTATGAAGTCATTGATAATTTTATCTTTCTTTTAACATGCAATGGCCTATAATAATAATAATAATATTAATCATATAGTAATAATAATAATAATTATTATTATATACTGTATAATAATAATTTATGTTGCATTCAAAGGGATTCTGAATTACTTCTCCAATGTGAAATACACATTCTGATGTCACACTGTGGCATGCTATTCATTGCATTGAACCATGCCAGAAATACACTCACATTTGCAGAAACTTATGTTCCTCCAACTCATTTATTCAGGTTTTTCCTTTAATTTGTCATTTACATGTATCTATACATATTGAATACCCACTGGCCAAGCTACAGTTTTCTGTGTTTATTTATTGTTCTTTCTAAAAACCCATGCTGTCAAGGTTCTGGATACACTAGATGTGATTTTGAGGAAGGCTTCTGTGACCTGTTGCCTGGTGCTGAAACACACTTAGGATGGACCAGAATTGTCGGGTTCAACACCACCGGACCAGAACACGATCATGCTAACAACCACTCAGGTAATGCAACCATGAGCTCAGGATTTAGAACCACTTGATACAATGATATGGACCATTCTTCAATATGATGTCCAAGCTCGCCTTGTCAAAATAAACTGAGATCAAGAACATTTGAGATTCTGCCCTCTCTCACAAATATCTCAATCTCTTGCAAAACTTTCTTCCAGCTTTTTACTTATCGCTCCGGCCTGTAAATGGAGAGAGAGTCCAGGATACCTTGAGTAGTCCTGTGTTCCTGCCATCAAAGGCATGCTGGGTAAAAAAAACACAGTTGATTGCATCCTCTGCTCGTAAAACACTCATCAATCTAACCATTAATTTTACATACTGTCTTCCAATGACACACCATTTTTCTGCTCTGCAGATGACCTTTTATCACCATGTAGGTGCAGTGAATGGGTATTTACAGGTCACAACCCGAGACACCTCACAAGGTTGGCGCCAACCGGTGTGGAACCAGTCAGAACCACAGACACAGACATGGCAACGGACTGTGATATCCTTCAACAGTTCTCAACGATTCAAGGTTGGTATTAGTGTGCCTTAGTAATTTCACCTGTTAATGTCAGTCGTAAAGGTTATATTTGGAAGCATCATTGGCATGGCAAATTGTAATGACAACACTGTCCCATATCAAACAGTATAGAAACCTCATGAAATCACTACTGTACAACTTTTTGGGTCTGCGATATAAGTTAAATGTTCAAATGTAAAATGCAACAACACTCCTTATGGTGACTTATTTCAGCTGACTGGCTCTGACTGGTTCTGCTCATAGTTCTGGGGCATCGCTCTGTCAATTCCTGCTAGTATGCTACCTTGTCTTGCTTCCTTCGTCATCCCAGCCTCCACCAGATAGGTTCAGTTTTGCTGCAGGGGGATTAAAACAACCCACTGCCTGTAGGTTGTTTTATGTATTGATAAGATCACTGGACCTGTTCAACCTTGTAATGTCTGTATAATAAACCACCCTTTATGGGGCTGTCAAAAAACACCAAATGTCATATTGTTATGTACACTATAATGTTGAGTTTTATCTCCTGTTGTCTTACCCTAAGGGGGAAGGACTTTGTGTTCTAGTGGGGGCTTTGACCCCCCCTTCCTTCCAGGTCCATAAATTTTCACTTAGGAAGTCCTCAATTTAGAGTGGGAGAATGCCAGTCATTAGACAGCTGTGGAATCTGCTATAATCAGTCCTGTAAATATTATAAACCCATTACATTGATGAATTGCTTTGTCACTGCTATTGGCAAGTCTAACATTTAGGTTATTCAATAAACCGCAAAACTTAAAACATAGAGTTTGTCTTTGTAAGTTGACACTATCGACAAATAGGGTGTATAAATCCATCAAGGCAGTCATAGCAGAGAGACATGGGTGTAGAGTGTTCTGACCCAATTGGACTCCAGTCCAGCCATCTGGACTGAGTTGAAGCCGTCTGCCAATGTCTTACTCTGCTCTACAGAAAACAGGCCAGGTCTCACCACCCTTCTGCCTGGTGCCTCACGTCTATCTCGCCCCTCTCCCCTCTATCTCTATGTATGCCATCTGCCTCTGGGCCTATCATTATCCCACAAAATGGCTGAATGATTCATACGGTAGAGGTCAGTAGGAGACAAAATCGGAAAAAAATCCTCATCTTTCATGTAACGCTTTTTTTGTTGAGGAGATGCGTTTTGATTTATATTGATACAGGGATTGGAAATGGACTCCAGTAATCTGTCTGACAAAATTAGTATCAGTTTATTGTCGACAAAAACATTAAATCTCAAGTCAAAGCATAATGATGTGGGAATGACAAGCAACTGATTCATGCAGTCATAAATCAGATGAGTTGTAAAACTCTGCTCTATAAACTGTAGCCTGTGGACTTTGTTCTGAAGTGCTAAGCATTAGGTTCACAACAGGGAGGATTAGTTATAAAGGTTTTATCAGGTCAACACAGCCCTCACAGTTATTGTGCAATTTTAAACGCCCATGCACGTGCACGGCCACACACACATACACAGTTCAGACACGAAATGCTATATGAAATTCAACACTTTAATACATATATATGATGTATTTATGATGTACAAATAATACACGCTGAGTGGCATATGGTCCTGTACCTTAGAGGCAACTCACCACCATAGTAAGAAAGTGTATATACAGAGTTTTATTCACATCATGAAATGTTAGTTATTAATAACAACAAGTATGGAAAATGAGCTAGGTACGTAGTACCACCCCCACAATCTTTCCCCATTGTGTTGAGCCATTCAGTCCTAGACTGTGTGGAATTAGGGATTTAAAAATGTACAATAATGTTAACCTGTACGTTGTATTACAGGTTATCATTCTAGGTGTACTCTAATGTTACCTGTACATTGTAATACAGGTTATCATTCTAGGTGTACTCTAATGTTACCTGTACATTGTATTGCAGGTTATCATTCTAGGTGTACTCTAATGTTACCTGTACGTTGTATTACAGGTTATCATTCTAGGTGTACTCTAATGTTACCTGTACGTTGCATTACAGGTTATCATTCTAGGTGTACTCTAATGTTACCTGTACGTTGTATTGCAGGTTATCATTCTAGGTGTACTCTAATGTTACCTGTATGTTGTATTACAGGTTATCATTCTAGGTGTACTCTTGGGAGACAGGAATTCTTCAGAGACCCTGGCTATCGATGACATCTCTTACAGTGATGGTTGTGTAACTGTTCCTGGTAAGGGTTTTCCACCATACTCACCCCACCGCACACAGATGACTCTTAGAAAACTGCTGTGTTTCATATGCCTACAGTTGTAAGTTTGCATACCCCTGGAGATTTGGTAATAGAGGTACTATTTTTAAAGGAAACATGTGTGAGTAGGCAAAACAATATTTTTATTTCTCATGGGATTCATATTCAACTGTAGGTCAAAACAGAATGGCACAATCATGAAACAAAACATGACAACAAAGTAAATAATGAAATCACCCCTGTTTAAAAGTCTGCATTGAGTTCTCAAAGCGGTGTATTGCCCCCTTTAGCAGCAATGATATCATGCAGTCGTTTGTGATAGTTGTCTATGAGGCTCTGGATTAAAGTCAGGAGACTGTACTGGCCACTCCAGAACTTTCACCTTTTTCTGCTGTAACCACTGGAGGGACAACTTGGCCTAGTGTTTACTGCCATTGTCATGCTGAAAGTCAAAGAGTGCCACATGTACAGCTTTCGTGTAGAAGAACGCAAATTGTCTGACCGTATTTTCTGCTAGATGCTGCATTCATCTTGTCATAAATTTTTACACGGTTCCCCTTGCCTTTAAAGCTCACACACCCCCAAAACATCAGTGAGCCACCACCATGCTTCACAGTGGGGAAGGTATTCTTTTCACTATTGTAGAGTGACCAAACGTTGTCTTTTGCCCGGACATGTCCACTTTTTATGCACTGTCCCAGACATGTCCACTTTTTACGCACTGTCTAGGGCGTCCGGGGGGGGGGGGGTTTATAAATCCATGAAAATGTCCGGTTTTCAGTGGGTTTTTTATTGACTGGTGCTGCGCTTTGCACACAATACTACAGTACTTTGTTTACAGAAGTTATTTTGTACCATTGAGGCATAATGAAGCATGTTCCTTAAAGAAGCCTGTCTGAATTTTTGTCTCGCGGCGGGCAGTGTTGCCAACTTTACCAACTTTTCAGTCCCCCTCATTTAAAAAAAAAATGTGCAGAATCTTAGTTCAGTGAACGAGATGACGTCACAAATATGTTAATTAGCGTATGACTCATTTAGCAACATTTAGCTACTTTTCGAGAAGGCTTTATGCTGTGTTCCAAATGGCTCAGAAGTGGGAGGTCGGAACTGGTTATGACGTCACACCTGATTAAAACAAGTTGAGCGCATTCCAGTTACCTAAGTGGGAAAACAAGTCAGCCATACAAGTAGCATACAACTAGCCATGTTAGCCATTTTTGGCAAAACCAGTTGATAAAACACATTTTGATGTGTTTTCATGCCTTCTAACGCCGTAGCAACATGTCCAGACACAACATTTGGACAGTACTGTGTGTTCGACAATTTTTGTGAAAGAAAATTAACAGTAACAACAACTTTCATTTACTGTTGATACAGGGTGCTGCCATCTTGGAAAATTTACTTGTGGGTAGTGAAATATCTCCGACTTCGTGACTAGGAATTTCTCACTTGGGTGGCGTTCCAGTTAAATTCAGACTAGGAACTCGGAATTTCCGACCTCCGAGTACAAATGGAATTCGGCATTAGCTACCTTCCATAGTTGGCAACACTGGCTGCGGGGCTGAGTGTCCTCTTTTTTGGAAATCAATATATGGTCACCCTACACTATAGGCCTTGTTGACCCCTCTCCAAACATAGTGCTTACGGTTGTGACCATAATGCTCTCTTTTGGTCTTGTCACTCAAAATTACAGTGTGCCAGTAGCTGTGAGTTGTGTCAAGGTGTTGTCGGGCAGATTGTAACCAGGCTTTTTTGTAGCACTAAAGGCTTCTTTCTTGAAACTCGACCATGCAGACCATTTTTTCTTTGTATCCTGAACAATTCTTCTGGCAGTTTTGGCTGAACTCTTTCTTGGCTTAGTATCAAGAGATCCCTGAATCTTCCACTTCTTCAATAATAGATTGAACAGTACTGACTGGCATTAGCAAGGCTTTGGATATTTGTTTATATCCATTTCAAACGCAGGTCTTTTGACAGTTCTTTTCTGCTCCCCATGGCTCAGTATCTAGCCTGCTCAGTGCATCTACGTGAGAGCTAACAAACTCCTTGATTATTTATACACAGACAGTAATTGCAATATAAACTACCACAGGTGTGGGAAGTTAACCTGTAATTGCCATGCCATTTTATCCTCTGTGTGTCACTTTCTGTGTCTGTAAAGAGGCCACGCATTCAAGGGTATGTAAACTTTTAATCAGGGCCATTTGGGTGATTTCTGTTTTCAATATGATTTACAAAGGTGCCAAACAACTGTGTGATAATTAATGGCTTCATATGATCACTATACTTACATTACAGTCAGATGTGTTGCATGAAAAGGTATATTGTCAAAATCAATGCAGATTTTTCACAATTTCCACCAGGGTATCAATGCAAACCTATGAGCACAACTGTATACAGTAAAGCCAGTAGTCAGCACTGCAGAGTGAAATATTTCAGTATTATTTTGTCATATTTTATTTTAGTATTTACATTATACTGTATATTTATATAAAATATGTCATTCATATAGACTCAGTGGGCCACTTAATCAGGTACACCTTGCTAGTATTCGGTTGGACCCCCTTTTGCCTTCAGAACTGCCTTCATTCTTCATGGCATAGACTCAACAAGGTGCTAGAAACATTCCTCAGAGATTATGGTCCATATTGACATTATTGCATAACGCAGTTGCTGCAGATTTGTCGGCTGCACATCCATGATGCGAATCTCCCGTTCCACAATATCCAATAGGTGCTTGATTGGATTGGTGACTGTGGAGGTCATTTCAGTACAGTGAATTCATTGTCATGTTCAAGAAACGAGATTGAGATGATGTGAGCTTTTTGTGCCATTAGAAGATGGCTACACTGTGGTCATAAAGGGATGGACATGGTCAGCAACAATACTCAGGTAGGCTGTGGAATTTAAATGATGCTCAATTTGTACTAAAGGGCTCAAATTGTTCCAAGAAATTACCCTCCAAACCATTACACCACCACCACCAGCCTGAACTATTGATACAAGGCAGGAAGGCCCTTTGCTTACATGTTCATCTCCTCTCATCTTCAACAGCTTATCCGGGGTCAGTTTGCAGAAGCTCTAGCAGGGAACCCCAAACTTCCCTTTCTTGGCCACATTAACCAACTCTGACTGGGGGATCTTGAGTTGTTCCCAGGCCAGTGTGGAGATATAATCTCTCCACCTAGTCCTGGGTCTTCTCCGATGCTTCCTCCCAGCTGGACGTGGCTGGGACACCTCCCTAGGGAGGCACACAGGGGGCAGATGTTACCAGATGCCCGAACCCATCTTAACTGGCTCCTTTCTATGCAAAGAAGCAGCAGCTCTACTCTGAGTTCCTCATGGAAGACTGAGCTTCTCACCCAATCCCTAAGGGAGATGCCAGCTAGACTCTTGAAAAACCCATTCGGTCACTTGCTTTCATGTTGTTTACACCAAATTCTGACCATGCCATCTGAATGTCGCAGCAGAAATCGAGACTCATCAGACCAGGTAATGTCTTTCCAATCTTCTATTGTCCAATTTTGGTGGCCACATGCAAATTGCAGCCTCAGTTTCCTGTTCTTAGCTGACAGGGCTGGCACCCGATGTGGTCTTCTGCTGCTGTAGCTCATTTGTTTCAATGTTCAATGTGTTGTGCATTCAGAGATGCTCTTCTGCATACCTTGGTTGTAGCAATTGGTTATTTGAGTTACTGTTGCCTTTCTATCATCTTGAACCAGTCTGGTCATTCTCATCTGACCTCTGCCATCACCAAGGCATTTTTGCCTCTGAGAACGGCTGCTTACTGGATATTTTCTCTTTTTCTGACCATTCTCTGTAAAGCCTAGCACTTTCTGAAATATTCAAACCAGTCTGTCTGGCACCAACAACCATCTTTAAATTCACTTAAATCACATTTATTTCTTCCCCATTCTGATGCTTGGTTTGAACTTCAGCAGATCATCTTGACCATGATCTGCCTGTTGGATATTTGCATTAATAACGAGCAGTTAATCAGCTGTACCTAATGAAGTGGCCAGTGACTATATACAGTATATATACTGAAATGTTACCTACATAAATTGTTCATAAAATGTGATCTGATTTTAAACTAAGTCACAACAAAATACATATATTCTGCTTAAAATAATAACACACAAACAATGATTGTGTATTTTTCATGTCTTTATGGAGCACACATTCACAGTACAGGGTGGAAAAAGCATATGAACTGTTGGATATAATAACAGCAATATCCTGAAACAATTCCTGTACATTTCCTGTACTGTTTCAGTTTAGCAATATTCTTGCGATGTCTGGTGTAAATCGCTCTCTTGATGTCAGGCCAGAGCATCTCAATCAGGTCTCTGGACTCTGACTGAGGTCAGGACTGGGTCACTCCTGAAGGCATTTTTTCTTCTGTTGAAGCCAATCAGGTGTTGATTTACTTCTGTGTTTTGGTTGTCCTGTTCCATCACCCATTTCTGGTGAGCTTCAATTGGTGGACAGATGGTCTTACATTCCTATGCAAAATGTCTTGATAAACTTGGGAATTCATTCTTCCGTCAATGATAGCAAGCTGTCCAGACCTTGAGACAAAACAAAATGTTTGTGTTTAATTATGGTATTTTCTTTCCTTATTAACCTATTTTACTTGCCCCCACACTAAGGCGTCTTAATCATGAGATGGTAAATTCTCCCTAAGATGCCAGGTTGCCATAAATATTCATAGCTGTTGGTGTGATGGAGTGGACAACAATACCCTGCTGCAACGTGAAATCACAATTCTGCACCGTGTATGGGAATCTGTGTAAGCCTTTGTGTGCATGAGGCTGTAAGCCGGGAATGGATCTGTGAATGCTTCCATTAAATGTTAGAAGTGCCAGAGCGGAAAAGAATTAGAAGAGATCCTGTTGCCTTGCAAATTTCATTTTACGCCTTCTAGTAAGAAATTGTTTCTATAATGTCATGCTCAGTCCAACCTTTAAGAGTGTTCATTGTTCTTCCTGTGTGTGAAGACCGGCTTGGCACATCATCATTCATAGTAGCCCACAGACCTTCATTCAGATTCCTCCTTATTAAGTGTAAGTGTTGGGCATTTTGCTGCACTTACACCCTGTAATAGCTGAACATATGGTATAAGTGTCCAGCCTCTAAGACATAGTCCAAACACCTTTGGTTTTCAGACAATTGTTTTGTTGTTCTTCAGATTTCCACCCTTACGTGTTACCACAGCAATATTTTTCAGCACCAAGCACACACCAAGCACACATCATTAAACCTCCATAATTCACCTGGGAGGATTCTGTGCCCCGTCTCAGCATCTATAAAACAAACACTGGTCGTAATTTCTCTATTGGTTTTCTCTAACTACCGTCCACTGGGTACCTTTGAGCAGTAAAGTTAGCTCTCAAGGTTTGAATAATAATAATTAATTAAACTTATATAGCACTTTTCAAGGTACCCAAAGCACTTTACACAGTGAGGGGGAAAGCCCACCTCATCCACCACCAATGTGTAGCACCCACATCAGCTATCAGGTGGAGAGATGAGTAGTTTATATACAGTGCCTTGCAAAAGTATTCAGCACCCTTCAACCTTTCGACCTTTTGCCACATTTCAGGCTTCAAACATAAAGATATAAAACTGTAATTTTTCGTGAAGAAGCAACAACATGTGGGACACAATCATAAAGTGGAACAAAATGTATTGGATATTTCAAACTTAAAAAAATAAATAAAAAACTGACAAATTGGGCGAGCAAAATTATTCATCCCCTTTACTTTCAGTGCAGTAAACTCTCTCCAGAAGTTCAGTGAGGATCTCTGAATGATCCAATGTTGCCCTAAAAGACTAATGATGATAAATAGAATCCACCTGTGTGTAATCAAGTCTCTGTATAAATGCACCTGCTTTCTGATAGTCTCAGAGGTCCGTTGAAAGCACAGAGAGCATCATGAAGAACAAGGAACACACCAGACAGGTCACTGTTGTGTAGAAATTTAAAGCCGGATTTGGAAAGATTTCCCAAGCTTTAAACATCCCAAGGAGCACTGTGCAAGCGATAATATTGAAATGGAAGGAGTATCAGACCACTGCAAATCTACCAAGACCCGGCCATCCCTCAAAACTTTCAGCTCATACAAGGAGAAGACTGATGGGCAGCTAAGAGGCCCATGATCACTCTGGATGAACTGCAGAGATCTACAGCTGAGGTGGGCGAGTCTGTCTATAGGACAACAATCAGTCGTATACTGCACATTTCTGGCCTTTATGGAAGAGTGACAAGAAAAAAAGCCATTTCTGAAAGATATCAATAAAAAGTGTAGTTTAGAGTTTGCCACAAGCCACCTGGGAGACACACCAATAATGTGGAAGAAGGTGCTCTGGTCAGATGAAACCAAAATCAAACTTTTTGGCAACAATGCAAAACGTTATGTTTGGCATAAAAGCAACACAGCTCATCACCCTGAACACACCATCCCCACTGTCAAACATGGTGGTGGCAGCATCATGGTTTGGGCCTGCTTCTCTTCAACAGGGACAGGCAAGATGGCTTAAATTGATGGGAAGATGGATGGAGCCAAATACAGGACCATTCTGGAAGAATGATGGAGTCTGCAAAAGACCTGAGACTGGGACAGAGATTTGTCTTCCAACAAAACAATGATCCAAAACAAAGCAAAATCTACAATGGAATGGTTCACAATTAAAAATATCCAGTTGTTAGAATGGCCAAGTCAAAGTCCAGGCCTGAATCCAATTAAGAATCTGTGGAAGGAACTGAAAACTGCTGTTCCCAAACGCTCTCCATCCAACCTCACTGAGCTCGAGCTGTTTTGCAAGCATGAATTTCAGTCTCTCGATGTGCAAAACTGATAGAGACATACCCCCAAGCAACTTACAGCTGTAATCGCAGCAAAAGGTGGCGCTACAAAGTATTAACTTAATTTGCTTGCCCAATTTTTCAGTTTTTTATTTGTTAAAATTTTGAAATATCCAATAAATTTCGTTCCACTTCATGATTGTGTCCCACTTGTTGTTAATTCTTCACAAAAAATTACAGTTTCATATCTTTATGTTTGAAGCCTGAAATGTGGCAAAAGGTCGAAAAGTTCAAGGGGGCCGAATACTTTTGCAAGGCACTTTATGCCAATTAAGAAGCAGAGGGATTATTAGGTGGCCATGATTGAAGTGAGGCCTGGTTGGGAATTTGGCCATGACACCGGGGTTAACTCCCCTACTCTTAAGCCTGTTTTATGGTTCTCCGTCAAATCGACCCCGTGGCTATGGCGTCACTCTGACAGCGTCATGACCTTTCGAAGTTCTGCGTCATGGGTGAACATCTTTCTTTGCATTTCACCTCCAGAACGCTAGGGGGTGCCGCCTGTGTCACATCTGTCGTGCACCACCGGAAAGATATTTACGAGTTGTTTGTCAGCCCGTTTATATCCTATGTTAGCAACCAAACTTGAGCAGAACTGCCCACTAAGTACTGCCTTGCTGGCGAAGTGCTCATTTCAAAATGTTACTGACAAATAGACACTTTACAAACAGGTAACCACGTCATTGTAACCAAACTATTTTAGAGTTTTTTTGCAAAGCTTGTCAGTGAACTAGCATGTTGCTACTCCCCACTAATATAGCAACATCAACTGTCAATGCCACAGTCACAAACCTTTACTCACCAGCTAGTCTTGTTATAGGACTTTGTGTTTGTATATATCTACATTATCATACATCGATTGCCTATGCATTAATGTTGTTTTTTGCTACATAGTGATGCACCTCCCCTTCGGCAAGCAGGTTTTCAATTACCATCACTCTAGAGTCAGATGGGTGATTGTCAATATATTTTAACTATTAGCTAGGTGATTGTCATATCTGAATTTTTCTTTACATTTATGTTTTAAGATTTCTCTTTTTATCAATAAAGACCTGCTGAGAAGTCATGTTATTGCTCTTTATTGAGTAACCTGCACCAAGTTGCAAACAGGTACAAGCAGCACAAAACATAAATATATTAAATAAAAACTATACACATCAACTGTATACATAAACGATATAGATGTAGTACATCATAAGGTGCAAACAAAACAGCAGGAACAGTTTGTTCTGCTGTGCCTCTCAGAGGTGTAAAAGTATTGGGAGACTGATACCTGAGTAGAAGTAGAAATGCTGTACTAAAACCCTACTCCAGTAAAAGTGAAGTCACCTACTGGATTTCAACTTGAATATACATCTGTCGATGGATAATATTAAATTGCATAGGTGCTTCTTCTAGGCTTCTACAAACAAATATTCCGGTTGGATGATGAATGTAATAAATGCAGGATATGTAGAGTCCATCAGGTTTGCCCAAAAGCCCTTCTCGAGATTAAACATTAACAAAAGTTTTGCCCCATAAAAGTATAGACTCAGTCTTTGTGGAGAGGTTTGGGAACCACTGGTCTTGAGCAGGGCCATTCACATAACTTTTAAATAGCATGTGCTGAAACTAGAAAGACAAAGTCACCCCACATAAAAAATACTTGCAACCATGACACAGACTATTTGAGAACTGTTATTATTTTTGAAGATTTGCTTGAGAAGAAAATAGCTAGAAGGACAATGGTAACCCTCCATAGCAGATCAGCCACTGTCTGGCCAAATCTGCTACACTCGCCTCCGGGGTCCTGCACCAGCCGGTAGGTCCACCCTGCGTTTGTCTAGCTGTGCCGTCTGCTTAACCAGACAGTCATCCTGGTTCCTCTTCTGTTTGGACTCCGCCCGGGACACAGGGAACTCGGCTACCATTGAAGCTGGGGTGATACACACAACAGGCACAGTTGGTGGTTGGGTATACAATGGCTGTGCAGGTGAGGTTATATATAATGTAGGGAACATTGCTGTATTAAGTGCTGTGTACACCAAGTGGCTGTCTGGAAAGGAATTAAACCAACCTGACTTGCGTTAGAGATTCCAGGCATTATACTTGGCCCTGTTATGACAGAGAGATCAATTAGGTTTTACTCTTACATTTATATAGTTTTATAAACATAGTATATTTTCTAAAATGCATAATAAACCACAAGATCAAGCAAAAAGGTGCAAGTTCAGACCGCGGTACACATTAATACAAATACACAAGAATTACACAGAGGGTAAAGAGAGGAAAAAATAGATACAGTCAAAATTGCATGAGAAAAGTTTAAGTAAATGTACAATTAGTGCAAAGAAATAAGTTTCAGAGGTAGATCAAATTGGTATCTAAAGTGGCAGGCAAATACAATGTAATAAATTAACAAGTGAGTATGACTGTGCAAACGGTTATTGGGCAAATAACAGTAGATGAGATACTGAAAATAAAATGCTGTGCAAGTCAGTGTGTACAAAGATGTCATGGGGCAAAAGTATTGTACTGTACAAAGACAACAATGATTGGTTGATAAAATAGACATTGTTAAAAGGGTTCAAAATTAACTATTTCATCCACCAGCCAAACGCCTAGTGAATGTTCAAATTTTACCAGTCACTCAATAGATTACTACAGTTTTTTGGCTGGTGAGTGAAGTTAATCTACCTAATATAATCTAATATGGTTGTATATGGACATCAATATTTTACCAGCGTTTGACTGGTAAATGGTGCTAATTTAGAACCCTGATTATTAACCCCACACTGTGGAAATTCCTATGCTACACCATCTCTAAATAGTAAAAAGATATGCAATTAGCAGCGTTATGAAAACCGCATTTTCGGCATGTTTTGTTACAGTACATTTTGTTTGCACAGACGTACCATGGCGAAATGTATATGGACAACCTGATGTAATTTTTAGCTAGCTACATGTAGCTTAGTAGCCCACATAAACAGAGGTAAAAAAACGAACTTATATTTACCTTACATTCGAAATTCATCCATCATTTTGTACTTTTCACGAAACACCTTGGAGCAAGAAATGGCGATATGTAGGGAGAGGAAAACCGGAAAATTTCGGAAGGATGTATTAACATGACCAATCACAGTCCTTGCGCTCTGCGTAGCCTCGACGGGCAAGTTACATTTTTGGAGAGGTGCGCGTCACTCGACGGTGGAGGGTACGGCGGAGGGTCCGCGTTGACGAAGAGAGGTCTACGTAGAACCTTGTCGGAGAACCATAAAACACCCTATACAATAAGGGCCTTGGGATTTTTAATGACCACAGAAAGTCAGGACACCCGTTTAAAGACCCATCCAAAAGACGGCACCCTACACAGGGCAGATGTACCCATCACTGCCCTGGGGCATTGGGAATGATCATTAGACCAGAGAGAAAAGTGCCCCCTACTGGCCACCCAACAGCACTTCCAGCACCATTGATCTCCCATCCAGAGACTAACCAGGCCCGACCCTGCTTAGCTTTAGAAGCTGGGACTGTTGCAGTATGACCATGGTCTAGTATCTAGTACAGTGGTCCTCAAACCCTTCCACGGAGGGCCTAGTGTATGCAGGTTTTCACTTTTACCTTGTACAAGGCTGATGGAGTTGCTCACTAATTGGTTAGGATCTCCCCTCACCTAGCAGTCTAGGTCCTATAATGCTCTAATTGAAGGGAAAGACCAAAAACCCGCATACACTAGGCCCTCCATGGAAGGGTTTGAGGACCATTGATCTAGTATATCAATAACATAGGCTATAGCTTTTTGGTTGGAAAAAGGATACACAACAAATCCGAAGTTGATATTTCAGCAGTTAACACTTTATACTGCCATTACAAGATATTTGTCAGAAAATCCATAAGTTAGACTGTTTAAAATATTGACCTATTGTTTCTGATGATATGGATCGTTTTAATGTATACAACATACAGCCCCGAGTCATCCTTCAATTTAAACTAATTGGAATATATAATGGAATACAAGGTCATTTAGACCCAATTAGAAAATTAGGTCTGTAAATAGGATGTAGTAAATTCAATTTCTATGTTGTCATGCTTGTGATTTCATGGTATGCTTAGTCAGATAGCCAGTACGGCTAAATGCATCTGTATAAAACATGACAGAAACGAGTTAGTGTAAATTTCCCCTCTGAAACACAGTCTGATCACATTTTTCAGAACAGCCCATTGTAAATGATATCACCTACAGTATGCTGTGTGTGGAAGAAGCTGCTCCAAATGATCCACAATTTTGACCCACATTTCACATTTCCAGCCGAGAATAGAAGAGAGTGGGTCTGACCGCTGACTCCTTAGTCTTTTTTGTCTCTCAAAATGCCAACCAATTGTAGGGAATACATTGTATTTTCTGAGGCAAACTGATTTTCTCTTAATCAGTCACAAATCGCACTGCTGGACCCCTAAACTTAACAAGCAGTTGCTTATCAACTGATAATTAGTTTGATATGTTTTGACAGACCAAAATTACCAGACCAAGTAAGGCTCCTACAGCTAAGAAGTGTGAATGTCTCTTACTGACTGACTGTCTGAGTACCCATTGTTAAACAAAATAGTGGTTAGACACTCAGACTGCCATTCAGGAGACGTGACATCGAATCCGGCAAAGGACAAGAAAGATTAGGATAAACTGAGAATGAACTTCACTGGCTACAAGCTAAGGTAGCTACTTATAGTATACCAAGCCAAAAGTAATACAGTTGAGTTTATAGTTTTTGTCTGATGGACAAACTGCAGCCGACATGTCTAAGATCACAAACCGCTTGAAGTGTTGGACTGTGTCTTGAAACATGCGGCATGAAGACTGCACCAGAGGCAAGGGAAAATAGAGCTCCCTTTATAATATGGAAAACTGAGAGAAATTTAATTAGTTGGTTGACAGTCTTTCAGAAAATGTCAGTCTGTTACTCATGTCTATCAAACCACTCGTCACTCTGAAAATGTCCAGTGTGAACAGTTATCTAACTAATATATTACATTGTCATCATTCTCACAATAAAGCAACTATAAAACAGTTGGATTCACAGGTGCACACTCTGGAGCAATGTGACAAGATAGTTGTCTCTCTCTATGTAACCAGCTACCATGGGTAGCGCTATACCGATTTGTGTCACCCCTATCAGGTGTATAGCGTGATCCATTGTGGTGTAGGATAGTGACTTAGACCATGGGTTTGTTGACAGGATGACTTTGCACTGGACAAACCCGTGGTTTAATTTAAAACCTCAACTCAGTCACTCCACTATAGTTGACCTGCAGAACACGTATCAGATATAGAAATTACATCTGATTTAAATAATTATTGAGCTGTTGGCTACCTGAATCAGGTGACATACATCAGGGCTTCAAACTAAAATGTGAAATGGTTGTGTCCTAGAGGAGATGAGTTATTCATGAACTTCCTGTATATATCCTGGCTAATGCCAATCATGAAACTCAACAGATACTTGGTCTGGTTTCACAAAGACTGGATTAGCCAGGCAAGATTGACCATGCTATCTGTTCTAAAACAGATATCCTGATGCTCTTAAAGTACTTTAAACTCACAGACACAATGGATCCTGGAGATTTGCAACTTGTCAAGTACAACATCAGAAATATACATGACCTTCCTGTACACTTTTAATACATTCTTCACTTTGTTTTGAAGTTACTGTTCTTTCTCACAGAAATAGGAAGCAATAGAAGAGAGGCAATAGAAATAAATACAGTATTTTGTTTTTGTTTTGTTTTAAGTAACCTAACATTTTAAGTTTCACAATTCAGGTACTGTAATTAGTAACTAGTTACATTTAAAACGAGACAATTAGTTACATTTACTATATTATTTATTTTCCTTTTCTGTTTTAGATCACAAGTAAATCATTTATTATCTGTTGTTGTTTTTAATCCCTATTTCATTAGTGTGCCTCACGCCAATCAAAAATGGAAAGAGATCCCATATATAGGAATGCATTGGGGGTTAGCAAAATGGAAAAATGCATAGCCTACATTAAAACTGCTAGAATATTCACATTATTTCAAACTTATCAAAAAGCATGGCCGAAAAATGCATGTGTCCTCTGAGTGGGAAGAAAATGGAAAGGTTGTCCTCATTCATCTCACTCAAAAGTTTTGGACCAAAATTGTTGTTTTTGTATTACGGTGTCTACAAAGCCTGCAGCCTTGGTCGGTTCCAGGGGGGTCTGTTCCACCAGTGCTAGCTGAACGAGCCCCTGCTTCGGTGCCTGCTGCTCCGCCCCCTGCACTAGTGCATACTGCTCCGCCTCCACTCCCAGTGCCTGCTGCCCCCCCCTTCACCGGTGTCTGCTCTGCCGCTCTCTGTGCCGGTGCCGGCTAAGCTAACCCCAGCATGTGTGCCTGCTGCTCCGCTCCCTGCACCGGTGCGTGCTGGCTGCTCTGGGTTCCATTACACGTGCCGGTGGTGCCGGTTCCCACTGCCTCCCCTTTCATTTGGCCTGCTTGTTGCTTCTGGAGCCACACCTTTTGGGGGGGCTCTGTCACAATTCCCTCAGCCTGAGTGAACTGTTCCAGGTCCTCAGGTATCTACCTCTTGACTTTTTAGACATTATTCTCATTTTTTTATCTTGGATTTTTGCTATCACTATGCACACACAGCTGTTTGTTTTTGGCCATTATTGTTGCTCCCATACTACTGTGCCTGTTTGTGGTTAGGTGATCAATAAAATACTGCCTAAATGACACACTCCTGCTTCGATCTCTACACTCTACCAGACAAACCGTTTCAGGTTTACACTGAACTAATCCAAATACCAAGCTGTTTACTACAATTGTTAGCACTGTAATGGGTTTTGATACATATTCATATTGTATGACCTTTATCTCTGCTTTTCCCAGCCAACGACAGCGTTGTGTCCCCATCGCTGACCACAGTGCCTCCGTGTCCTCCTGCCTCTTTTGCCTGTGCTAATGGGCAGTGTATTGATGAGGCCAAGGTGTGTGACTTCACACCACATTGTCCTGGCGGGGAAGACGAAGCCAGATGCCGTAAGAACCCTGTTGCCAAGTAACAAACACACCACACTCCAAATCAATTCAAGCTCCTTGGTGTATTCCAGCCATCATCCATCACTCTTTTTGTTGAATTAACATTTATTGTATAGTATTTTATTTTTGCCACCGTTGTAGGCTGTATTGGGTTCATAATACAGTTTTGACCATTTTAAGTGTTTGATGTTTGATTTCATATATAAGTTATGAACTAGAAGCAGAGTTTCATTCATATTGAACTTCAATTTTAATGTATGAGAGCCAATCAATCCATGGATTGACAGGAATTTAGTTGCAATTGAATTGTCTATGGGCCATTAAATCCATTGTCTTGTTGATTTCATTTAGTGTGGAGTAGTAAATTATTGCATGCAAATCCCAGAGAATAATAATGCAAGTGTTAAATACACTTAAAATTTACATTTTAAATCATCTAATGGGGGCAGATCTGCCTTATGGCAGAAATTAGTGTGTTTTTGCTAGAGTGCAGAAATCATACATTAGAAACAGTCAATTCAGCCTCATTAAAATGCAAGCTCTACCCTCTCAATTGAGTCAACCAATCATGTTAATTTCTGACATTTTGATCATGTAAGTAAAACTTTCAATAACTCACGTTTTCTTTCTGCATCCAGCCTCTTTCTGTGACTTTGAGGGTGATTCCTGTGGCTGGTATGAAGATGAAAATGCCCAAGGGGATGGTTTCGACTGGGTCAGGGGCTCAGCAATTACTGTACCACCGGATCACAAGGGCCAGATCCCACCTCTGGACCATTCCACCAACAGCAGTCTGGGTAGGGACAGAGATACAACACATCAAAACACAAAAACACAACACATCAAATAACACAGTAACACTTAGCTCTGGTCCAGAGTTTTACATGCGGCTCGCTAACAGCCTCATTGACAGAATCTCACAAGTAGCATTAAACCAGAGTTACATTGACATATTAGTAATTTAGTGGACATACAGTTAATACATGGACATCCCCTTGGAGCAACTTAGGGTAAAGGACACAATGACATTTGGCATTCGGGAATCGGTGTGGCAACCTTCCGACTACAAGTCTGACTCCCTAACCACTGAGCCATCAACCCCCCCATCTGACAGCTTTTTAAAACTGTGTGCAGAAGTGTGATTGCCTGATAAAAAGCTGTTATGGGGTTGATCTGGCACTGTTGGTTTGGAAATAAGTGGCAGACAAATGTAATATTTCTTATTTTTTTCTTATTTTTAATCAACGAAGAGTTTTAATCAATCACTTCAGAAAAGTAGAGAGCCAGAGAGACCTGTGGCATCTGGAGAATTAAACTTACTCAGCCTGAATAATAGAGGCAAATTAAACACCTGGAGTGAAAAACCACTCAACTCAATGCTGTATTTCACCTACACCTCTTTATAGAACTTCATATAGAACTTCATATACTTTTTCTCCTCTGTATTGAATTTTTTGTAAATAGTTTTTTTTGGGGGTATTCTTTTTGATTATTTTTTAATGACAGTACAGTAGGAATCAGAGGCTATGAAGGCAGGCATGTAGGGGGAGACAGAGAGAAAGGGCAGAGACAGTGGGCCCTATTTTAACTATCTAGGCGCAGGGTGTGAAGTGCATGGCGTAAGTGCGCTTTGGACGTGTCCAAATCCACTTTTGCTAGTTTGACGGCGGAAAAAAGGATCCATGCGCTGGATGCATGTTCTAAAAGGGTTGTACTAAGTGTATTCATTAATTCATGGGTGTGTTTTGGGCGTAACATGCATGAACCAATCAGAGTGTCATCTCCCTTTAGGCGTGTTTGTACCTTGGCGCATTGCTATTATGATGGCGGATTTGCACTGTAATCTATTTATTTTTTATCTTTTGAATGTTTGTGTGCTGCTGCGCTTCCCTGTGTGTGTGTGCTGCTGCGCTTCCCTGTGTGTGTGTTGCTGCGCTTCCCTGTGTGTGTGTTGCTGTGCTTCCCAGTGTGTGTGTAACCAGCATAGTGTGCACGCGCTGTGAATACGCCTAGGTGCATTTGACAAATTTGCTGTTAAAATAACAATGACATGCTGCGCTATTGACTTTAGACCAGGTTTTTATTGGTCAATGGCGTGATCACTTTTCAATGCCTCAAGATAGCAATACACCCAGAATTATCCTGAACAAACCCCCCCCTTAGACCAGCATGCCCATGGGCGCAAATATGGGCGCAGGTGCATTTGCTATTTAAAATATGTGGGCGCCGGACATGAAATTGACAATTGCGTTGTTGGAATGGAGACCAAGGCAGGGAGTAGTGTTCTTCAATGTAACCAAACAACTTCAATACACACAATTTAGCATGCCAGGAACTAACAGCCAAGGCCTTTGAGTTGCAGAACAAATGTATAAAAAGCTAATATGCTCTGACACGGCATAGTACCAGATGCTTATTTTAAAGAGCGTACACCTGAATCAAAGAGACCTTCATACATTAATACTTCTCAACCATCATACATGGAAAATAATAATCCTAATTTCTCAACCATAACAGGGGACCCTTACTGACAGGAGTAAACACTCTCCATGACATGCACCGCCTTCTTAGACACCAAAGACATATAGTCGTACTAATTGCTAAACCCTGACAGGTGTAGAGGTAATCAACTAATCCACTACTCTGGTGCTTAATGGTCATCTACCCAGATTAACCGGCTATATAACATGGTGTCCGGAAGGCAGTGGGCCAAACCATAACAACCCACAATGGGCATAATTAGGAAAACACAAAACAAGACCTTTTTTTCAATTAACCATAAATTAGTTTATGCCATGACTTCTGACCAGTCCCTGGGAAGTCGTGACACAGTGGCTAGGACGAGGCTTGAACCGCTGTTGCTAAGGGTCCAGAGTCAGGGGCTTAGACACCTACACCAACTCTGTCACTTCTCTGTATTATTGTTTTTTTTTGGGGGGGGGGTTTGTCAATGTTTCAGAAGTGAATAAATGTTGTATGTTAATCTGGTCTTCTCTGCATTTGTTAAGTATGTCACACAACGTTTTCTATACATTAAGTCTCTTGTGTTTTCTAGTTTTATGCTGTAATTTATACGTCATTCTCATCTGCCTCATCTGATATTTAAATGATGTCTACTTTCTCATTGCAGGCCACTTTATCTTTGTGTTTTTGAAGAGTAGCAGTATTTATCAGAAGGCTGTTCTTCGGGGGCCCAAGTACCGCCAATCAGCCTCTGGGTGTACTATGACCTTCTGGTGAGTTTTTATGTTGCCTAAAGCAAGCCATTAGAAATATTCACCTTGGGACACCTCAGGGTTCAGGACTCGGGAGAAGGCTGTTTTTTGTTTTTACTTAGGGATCTCTCAGCATATAGCTTTTGAGTAGCTCAGTAAAAAAGCTCCCTTTCTTTTTCTGTGGCACAATGACATTTAGGTATAGATAAAATGTTAAATACAGTTGTGCTCATAAGTTTGCATACCCTGTCAGAAATTGTGAAATTTTGGTATTGAAATTGACTGTTCATGCAACACATCTGCTAGCAGCATAGAGCCGTGTATTGCACTGCTGGTTTGCTTATAAAGCTAAGCATGGTTGGGCCTGGTTAGTCCCTGGATGGGAGACCAGTGCTGCTGGAAGTAGTGTTGGAGCGCCAGTAGGGGGCACTCTTCCCTCTGGTCTAAAGATCATTCCCAATGCCCCAGGGCAGTGATGGGGACATCTGCCCTGCGTAGGGTGCCGTCTTTCGGATGAGACGTTAAAACGGGTGTCCTGACTCTCTGGGGTCACTGAAGATCTCATGGCACTATTCGTAAGAATAGGGGTGTTAACCCCGGTGTCCTGGACAAATTTCCAATCTGGCCCTCATACCATCATGGCAACCTAATAATCCCTATCTCTCAATTAACTCATTCATTCCCCTCTCCCCCTCCTCTCCCTCCCTTCCCCCAGGCCGTTGCTGCAAATGAGAAAGTGTTCTCAGTCAACTTGCCTGGTAAAGTAATGGTTAAACTAAACTAAAACTAAATTGATAACAGAAATCACCCAAATGGCACTGATCAAAGGTTTACATCGCCTTGAATGTTTGGTCTTGTTACAGACACACAAGGTGACACACACAGGTTAAAATGGCAATTAAAGGTTAATTTCCCACACTTGTGGCATTTTAAATTGCAATTAGTGTCTGTGTATAAATAGTCTGTTGTTTTCTTAGCTCTCACGTGGATGCACTGAGCAGGCAAGATACTGAAACATGGGAGCAAAAATAACTGTCAAAAGACCTACGTAATGAGGTGCTGGAACTGCAGTAGTTGGAAAAGGATATAAAAAGATATCCAAAGCCTAACAAATGGCAAAAGTGGAAAAATCTGGGATCTCTTGATACCAAGCAAAGGTCAGGTAGACCAAGAATGTTGTCAGCCAAAACTGCCAGAAGAATTGTTCGGGATACGAAGAAAAAACCCACAGGTAACCTCCAGAGACATACACGCTGCTCTGTAAAAAGACTGTGAGCACAATACAATGATACTTGAATAAAACTGAGCTGCATGGTCAAGTATCCAGAAAGAAACCTTTACTGCACCAGTGCCAACATTTTTTTTTTAAAGCCAGGTTACAATATGCCAGACAACAACTTGACACACCTCACAGCTTCTGGCACACTGTAATTTGGAGTGACGAGACCAAAACCCAGCATTATGGTCACAACCATTAGCGCTATGATTGAAGAGGGGTCAACAAGGCCTAAATTAAAAAGAATACCATCCCCACTGTGAAGCATGGTGGTACTCACTGATGTTTGGCGATGTGTGAGCTCTAAAGGCACGGGGAACCTTACGAAAATTAATGGCAAGATGAATGCAGCATTTTATTTGACAATACTGGCAGACAATTTGCATTCTTCTGCACGAAAGCTACGCATGGGAAGCTGTTATACATTCCAGCATGACAATGACCTTAAGCACAAGACCAAGTTGACCCTCCATAGTGGTTACAGCTGAAAACGGTGAAGGTTCTGAAGTGGCCATTACAGTCTCCTGACCTTAATATCATTGAGCCATTGAAACGTGCAGCATTTTGCCAAGACGAATGGGCAGCTATACAACCACTATCACAAACAACTGCACACTGTCATTGATGCTAATTGGGGCAAAACACTTTATTGAGAACTGAGGGTATGCAGACATTTGAACAGGGGTCATTTCATTATTTTCTTTGTTGCCATGTTTTGTTTAATGATTGTGCCATTCTGTTATGACCTACAGAAGAATATCAATCCCTTGACAAATAAAAAAATATATTTTTGCCCGCTGACTCATGTTTTCTTTAAAAAATGGTCCATCCATTACGAATTCTCAAGGGATATGCAAACTTTTAAGCACAAATGTAAATTGTTTCTACAGTAGCTCCTAACAGAAAGGCATGGATTAAAATATACTTTTTCATTATGTCATGTCTTTCTGAAGCTGTGCTGGTTTAAATTATCAAAGTTGAATTATATGTCATTATCTTTGCCTCGCTGTTCTCACTTTTTCATTTTCTCTTGCTCTTTCTCTCACTCTGTTCTCTGATTCATGTTCACTCATAAGTGAGATGTTCATCTGAATCAGCCATTTTTGTGACACTTTAATGGCTGTCTTGTCAGTGGACCGATTGTATTTTTCCTGTGGAGGATTGGAGCTCTCCATTTTGGCAGAAAGTTGGTGGTGGAAGGTTTTTTACATAAAATCTTTTTCCAGTGCAAGCAGAAACGTAAACGTTTAATTTCTGTCATGTTGCATTATCATAGTTTGGACAAATCAAATATCTCAAATTTAAAGGCCAGAGTACCAAATGGCAAGATATTCCCTACGACACTACTCCCGACCAAATGACAGTATAAAGGTTAAAAGTGGTAATTGGATGAAAACCAAATACTTCTCTCTACTCCATTTCCATCCAGGCATTTTAACTCGGGTGTCTCAGTTGGGGCTGCGGAAATGTCCCTGCGTATCGCTGGAGTGGACAACATCACCACTTTGTGGCAAACGCTCTATAACAAAGGGATCCACTGGAACCAGGTGACAGTACAGCTGGGCCGCATCACCCAGCCCTTCCAGCTCACGTTGGCTAAGATCAGCTTGGGTGTGTTCGACGGTGTCTCTGCCCTGGATGACATCAGCTTCCAAAACTGCTCCTTGCCTCCGGCTGTAGAGGCTGGGCTGTGCCCCAGTGACACCCTGTTCCACTGCAGACGAAGCCGGGCGTGCGTGGAGCACCTGCAGCTGTGTGACCTGGTGGATGACTGTGGAGACGGTTCAGATGAGGAGAACTGCTGTGAGTCTCTCACTCACTGACAAGACATACAGGCAGGCAGGAATGCACACACTGACAATCAGCAGGAAGACAGTACTGTACATCAAGTCATTACCATATATAACCAGACAGTAACTTTGGTCAAGATAGGTAACAATTATAGGTAAAATATATAAAATCTTGCAGGAGGCCTAGCCAAACTAAAATCTCTTACATAAAAAATCCAGTATTGGAATCAAGACCTTAAAATGTGATGCTGGAATGTAACTAATGAAATGACTGGAAATGAAAATCTGAGATTGAGTATAAGGTAATTGCTGCAACCATAAATCTCAGAATTTCTCCCAAATTACGTTCTCAGGAAACTATTTTGAAAACCTAAATTACGTTCTATGCCAACCTATTTAGCGTGTTTTTACGTTTGAACTGCACGTTTTGTTATTAGACTATATTTGTACTTGCTCCGGTACATTTCGTTTAGCGGATTTATGCGACAACATTCCATACATTCCATAGTGTTCGAAATGATATAGCAACATTCACAGTTAAGGTTAGGTAGGAGGATACTAAAGGTTAAGGTTAGGCATGAGGTTACTAACGGTTAAGGTTAGATATGACGTTACTGAGGTTAAGGTTAGAATTAAGGTTAGGGTTAACATGACAAAAACCGACAATCGCGTGTCTGCATGACGCAAGAAATGTAGAACAAAACACTAAAAGTGCCGGTCTGGATTTGAACTTGCGAACACTGGCATGCAAGTGGCGGATTTATACGCCCGTCCACCATCCCAGACCTCCGCCCTAGCAAAAACTATGCTATTTACATGCTACGTCATGATCTTCTAATGTTAATATTGAACGTTATTCGAGTGTTCAATTTAGTTCCCTACAAACGTAATTGACCCTCTCATACGTTCATATTTGACATATTTCGGTTTTAGAAAATAGTTCCCTCAGAACGTATTTAATGTGATTTAGGGCGGTTACAGTATGTTACAAGAGACAACATTCATACATTTAGTAGTTCAATGGCAGACATGTCTTAAGTGTGAAACACCAAAAGACTGAATCATTCACACCTTTGGGGAATGTATCAGAAATCTTCGAGAGAGTGGAAGAACCTTATGTCGTATTATAAAGGAAACACTAACAAATGAGAGGAATACAATTAAACAATTTCATATTACTTGGTGGAAGGGGATGCACTGTAAAATCTGACAGGGTTACTTTACTTAAAATATTAATGCAAACTCGTTGCCTTAAAATAAAACAAGTTAACGGATCTTAGTAAGGGTAACTAAACTGACTGTTAAATTACAATTTTTTATATTTTTTTATTAAACCTTTATTTAACCAGGTGGGCACGGTGAGAACAATTTCTTATTTAAAACGGCGACCTGGCCAAGACAAGGCAAAAAGGTGCAAGTACAGACAGAGTTACACATAAATACAAATACACAAGAATTACACAAAGGGTACAGTAAAGACGAAAGATAAAAAATACAGTCGAAATACAGTTGAAATTGAATGAGGTAGATGTAAGTACATGTACAATTAGTGTAAAGAAATCTTAGGTTTTGAGGTAGATCAAATTAGCATACATAACAGGCAAATACAATGTAATAAGTTAACATTAGTATGACAATTCACTGTGCAAATGGTAGCAGTGCAAATAACAGCTGATAAATAATATATTTAAAATAAATACTGTTCAAGTCATTATATACACAGGTGCTTATTTGGCAGAGTGCCACGGTAATGGATCAGATAGGGAAAGGTAGTGTACATGTGGGGGGGGGGGGTCAGCAGGTGCAATGGTCAGACAGAAGCTCTGATAATTGAGATTTAAAGAAAGTTAGGGGGACAGTGGTCATGAGTTTCAGAGTCTTCTGTAGCTCGTTCCAGTCGTTAGCTGCGGCGAACTGAAATGCATTTCGGCCAAAAGAGGTGTGGGCTTTAGGAGTGATCAGGGAGATGTAACTGGATGAGCGCAGGTTACGGGAGGGTGAGGCAATGGTGAGGAGTGAGTTCAGGTAAGGAGGTTTTCTTAGGATTGAATTGTAAATAAGGTGA
>JACXGM010006337.1:6770-33126 GCA_016801145.1 Umbra pygmaea | reverse complement strand
CCTCCCCACATACATTATATCCTGCCTAATCAAAACACAACCTCCCCACATACATTATATCCTGCCTAATCAAAACACAACCTCCCCACATACATTATATCCTGCCTAATCAAAACACAACCTCCCCACATACATTATATCCTGCCTAACCAACCCACCCTCTACTTTACACATTATCGCATAGTGATCACTCTCCATCGTAGATTCACCATTTACTGTCCACTCACACCTTCCTGCCAACGATGCAGACACTAGCATGCAGTGCAAATCAATTCCCTCCCTGTAGCCACTTTTATCCAGGTCCCACTCCCATCATTCATACACACTAATCCATTATTCTCCAAATGCTCCTCTACATATGTGCCATTACTTTTCGTCCGCACAAAACCTCACAACTCATTATGGGCGTTGAAATCACCACACCACATGACCTCCCTCACACCTTCTCTCTATACCTTCCACACACATACATAGCTGTTAGGTCTGTCTTTAGACCTGATTAGTCACGGGGGGCATCTGTCGGGAAAGAGTTGTGAATTACCTCCAGAGGTGTACGACAATTCAGATGTTCACGTATTTAGACATTTAAAAATCTATCGGCACTGCAAAATTTCTGTCACTTTTTTGTAGATCTAGATTGAGTCTATTGTAGTGTAAAAAGGCCTTTGTAAAAAGACATAAGAATGTCACGAGTTAGGTACGAAGTGAGGACTCACAAGCAGAGTGCTGAGGCAAAGATAATTTACTGGGTGATTTCGTCCAGTTGAACATATAATATAGTTAGTCAAAAGAAAGGTGGCATATACAGTGTTGCCACAAACAATCCCTAAAATCAATGAGCTAGCACAATGAACCGCATTAAACAAACACTTTACATAGAATACCTGTATAAGAAATAACAGTAACAGTCTCACAATATATAAATATATATATATATATATATATTCATAGGATAAACATACATACAACTAACAGGGACTTCAGGAAACAATCAGCCACAAACACTCTCCCGAACAGATGGAATTTATACTCTATACAAGCAAGCACAGCTGATTGCATATTTAGTTGTTGAGTGTTCTTATGCATTAAATGGTTTGATTTTCACCATTAAACCTTTGTGCCTGTCTCCCGTCTATTCAGCCACATGGAATACAACTATTACACTTCATGACTTTCTGGGACCATTTTTGTCTCAACAGTGATACTTTACAACCAGTGGCTGAAAACCATCTTTAAGTAGACTTTGATTACAAATTCACTAGTATCTGAATTAAAATCACTTAAAGTAACAAAAACTGGTGAGTTTACTTTTTATGGACATCACACAGGGACAGAATACATAAAATCTAGACTAAGTGTATATTAATTTACATAAAATGATTGGTGACCATATCATGTAACATAATGGTTATGCGCTATATACGATTGTAATGCATTTTCACAATTCCAGTGTTTGAATCTTTCTACATGCAAGGAGATATGCAGTGTTTAGGGTGCAGTGTACATAACATTTTAGGTGTGGCCTGATATGATAAACATAGTGTATTTGTGTCTGTGGGACAAATCGCTACTGCATGTTTTGGACTTGACCTGTACTGTGACCCTTCTCACTAACTGACAGAGATTAATTTAACAGCAGTAGATGAGTGGGCGGGATCAGCAGTGATCTAGCCCTGCTTCCACTTTGCCATAGACTCTTGTTTGACCTTGGGGACTGAGGAAAGGTGGCAGTTCATGTCTGACCTGTTGAGATCACTTAACTTTGTGATCCAGTTCCCTTCTTGATTCTACCACCGTGTTTTTCTCCATTGTATATCGTGTTTACTGCTTCCCTAGTAGATTTGAACTGGGGTATTATTGATGAGAGACACGTGAAAAATTCCCTGACTTCCATGAGCTGATGAACATAAAATCTTGCCAGTATTAGGTCAGGTAGTATATGTAGTATATTGTTTCCTCAACATTGATTATTTTAGATTAGTTTTGTTTTAGCGCTTCCTTCCTGGTATCATGTTGAATCACAGATGTTTAGTGTTACATGTTTAGTGTGGTTTCCTCTCAGAATAAGAGAGAAACTATCTACTACCTACTAGTTGTGGAAAGCTCTTGAAAAGAGCACCTGCTATATAACTCAAAGTAATTGTGGAGTTGGTAAGCACACATGTAGGGCAATCTGCATTTGAGTGTAGTCACTAGTGTAATTGGCTGATCCCTTCTGATGTTAGGTTTGCAGTAATTTCACCCTTCCCTAAACAATGATAAGTCCCCACCACATTGACTATATGAAAATAATGGATTCCTCAGTGGCAATGCAACAGCTAAAACCAGAAATATTCCATCTTGGTCCTCTCACGCCCACTAACTAAACGATATGGTGTAAGGCAACAACTGCAGTGAAGAGCATACTTTGCCAAATATGACCTGTCAATGATTCATACAGGAGGGAAATATTGGTTGACCACTTCACCGGTCATATAAAAATATACATGTCTTTTACTGCAGCTTTACTCTCTGCCGATACATTGTCTAACGCTGTGTCTTTGAGAACGAGCTCTGTGAACATCCTACTGTAGCTTGTTGAACAACTCCTCCAGATTGGGTTTACATGCTCCGACCCCTGCAAGAAACAGGTTATACAGCACTGTAACTGCCTGTGTCCTACTCAAAGGAAACAGTACGATTCATCCCCCTGAAGCACAAATACATGCAATTCCCATCCGCTCCTGAGGAGTTTGGAGTATGTACTCTGATAGGTGCTGACTTCCCAGTTGCCCTAGAAACGAGACGTCTTCCCCCAAAGTAAAGGCGGTTGTGTTAGCTGGGATCGCAGAGCATCACTATCAAACCATATCCTCAGTGGACGAATTTGAAGCAAGATGTAACTTACACAGGCAGGCATGTGTATTTACACACATACTAGTGAACGTGCATGCATGTGGGCATACAAACGTGCAGAGGCCTGGGGACCTGACATGTCCTGCTGCAGAGTGTTTGTAATGTTCTATGACTGTTACCTTCTTATTTTACATCAGATTCCCTGAATAGGCACAGATCAACAAAAGGCAATCTGATTATAGGGTACATGGAAATCAAAATAAAAGAGAAGACCACAACACAAGACTCTCATTTTATTTTACCGGAGCTTTGTCTCACTCTAAACTCAAGGTTGCTTCACAAATTAGAATTTCGGATATAGGTCTGTTTGGCCCGTTAGTTCTTTGTAAATATTCTTGTCTGATTTAACTAGCACATGGAATATTTGACGCATGCAGTACTTTATTGTGCGTAGCCTTTTTGTGTGGCGAGTTTGTGTGACTGCGAGTGAGCAAAGTGAGAATAACGATTAATACATTTATATTTGAAAGAGCAGACGTGTGCCTTTATCACAGAGGCTTAGCCGGTGAACGAAGATCTTTTAAATGGTTTATGATAGATTGAAAGAAGTTATGAATAAAAGTGCATGGATTGTGATTTGAGCTCGTGGCTTCAATGAGAGAGTAGAATCTCTGATAGGGGAGCAGGTGTTGTTTCGGCTGATTACCAATATCATATTGGTTAGTGAATTGGATTGGTTGTTGGGTCAAATCTCTGAGCCGAAACGTTCTGTTTAAGGGCTGTTATTGCCCTTGAGTAAAGCTCTTGCTGTGACATCCTCCACTCTGTCATGTGCTTACACATCTCACCTGAACACATCCTCCTCCACCAGTCACCGTCAAGTTCCACACAGCCACGAACGCACCCCCATAGCCCGGTCCCAATCACCTGAATATTGAACACCTGCTTCCTCTTGGTCTGTATATAAGCCACTACTTCACTTTCCTTCAGTGTGAGCTATTGTAAGTTCCAACCATTCATACTGAGCGTTATTCTCCTGATGGTTATTATTGGTCTGACCTAGCCTTCTGTCCGTAAGTTTGTGAGTTTTGAATTTGCCCTCTTGTACTTTCACCTGATCTCCTGTCTTGCCAGTTGCCGAACCTGTTTTGTCTGAGAAGCCTTCCTTGTGTACCGAACCCTGCCTGTTTTGAGAAGCGTGTTCCAGCCATTTCCCTGTCTGTCTGAGTATCTGAGTCCCTGCTAAGCCCCAGCCTGTCTGACGACCTGTATTCCTGTTTTTGACCTCTGCTTGCCTGATTACGTATATTAGCCATGCCCCTGACTGCTTTGTCTCAAGTTTACACACTTGATGAATCATTGTATACTGCTGGAATATTGCTGTTTAACCTCCTGTACCATATTAAATTACATATTGGAATTTTACATTCTGCCTGTGCCCCATCATTACACTTCCATGTTATTGCTCCTGCAAGTCCCTCTGGATAAAATAAACAGTTGAATAACTGACATTTAAAGGAACACTCCAGACCACTAAAAAGCTCAAAATCATTGTGCCGGACTTGTTTTTCTGACATGACAGTCACTAAAAACACCTTTTCAGCGTGCTCTGTAATTTCTGACTCGGCCAACATAAGCATCAGGAAATTCGCACAGTGATCTCACTGCTATATTTTTGAAACTATAAACTGTTAGTTTTGAATTGAGTCAATCTTTAAATTGAGTCGATTTGAATATAAAATGGGACAAATCAATCAGGAAATTTCGGGACACTTACGGTGGCATAGTTGGGAATTACCAAACTCAGTGAGAAGGTGCTTGTAGGGACTGTCATGTAAAGACATGATCTGTACAATGATTTTGAGCTTTTTAGGGTTCTGAATTGTTCCTTTAGAGACAGACAGACATACACTTTAAAAAGCATTCATGTAATGCTTAACAAATGCTTTTCAATACTAAAATTAGTCTTTCAATTTTGGTTGCTGCACTGAAATAGACGTTGTCTTCTATAAAATTGAGAAGACAATGCATTGTAGTAAAAATAGATTTACTAGAAAAATACATTTTGGAACAAGGGTTTTATCAAGCACTTTAGCCTTCCACTAAAACTGTTGAAGATGGTGCAATAAGTGTTGTTATTTGGACAAAAAGAAATAGCTGGTTCTTTTTTCTATGGCTTTTGAGCCCACAAGCATTCTGTGAACCTGATGAGCTATTGGATGTCTTCCTCTCCTGACCATCCCTAATCAATTCAGATTATTGTTGGAGGAGGAAATATGTGATAATTGTATTTGATTTGATTATTATTGTTTTTTTCTAAATGTTTTATTTTTATAAATTCTGTGCACAGGGCTCCCTTGTGAATGTGATAAATAGAATAAAAAAGAGACAAATATATATATATTAATATATATTAATATATAATAATATACTGTATACTATTAACATTATTAATTATTTATTATTTGAGCCAAGTGGATTTTCCTTTTAATATCCGTATTTGTGGGCACCTGTTTCCGTGTGTTGTGCACACTGTGCCCCCTTAAAGAAAATAGGTGCATGACGCTCCTGCTGGTAGGTGGCGTTCTCCTGGCATCTGACACACCCAGACACTGCCATGAGACTCCAGAGAACATGTTTTCAATGCTCCAGAGTCCAGTGTGGCTGAAACACCTGAACTCAACATTTAGTAGGGGTTTCCACATACCTTTAGCCATGTACTGTTGCACAGTACTGTAAATCTTGTAAGGAGAATTACACCAAAGCCTGCCAGCCAGAGGAACCAATCTATTTTCTTAAGATTTGAGATTAAGGATCACTATCAATTACAAAAAACACATTTTGAGACTCTACAGTCTCTCAACGCTCATTAGCGTCAAAAGCTATATATCTCGCCAACCATACATGAACTACAAAAGAAATATACAAAAAAACTACAAAATATACATGTGTTCGTTGATTTTTTGGGATACATTTTTAATAAAACATAAAATTCTGTGACCCATGATGTTGGATTTCATTCATTCATGTTGTAGCCATGGGTCTGCTGAGGACAGAACCATAAGGCACTTCAATGTAGGTCATCATATGACCTTTCTAGGGGCCAAGAAGTCAACTTTGAGCCAGGCAGACCTAAGACGTCTTAGACTTAAGGACCATGAGCCACAAGTAGGTGCAAATAGGGATAGCGAGGGCTCTGTTCAGAGGGTCACCACAGAAGTCGTGCATATATCCTTAAAAGGTGTTAACCCCTGCAAGACTTCTGGGAAAGATGTTATCTCAAGCTCTATCCTCAGAGATTGTGCAGATCAGATGGCGGGAATGTTCACTGACACCTTCAACCCCTCCCTTATTTAGACCATTATCCCACTATTCTTCATTTTAGAAATCTACCATCCAGTCCCCAAGAATGGGCAGGTGACAGAACTGAATGCCTGATAGTGACCCATGGAAATGATTTCTTCTTTGACAGGCTAGTCAACAAACAAGTCATCTTCTCCCTCCCCAACACAGGTGACGGATCCATTAATGATACCAGTACCACTGCAATGCAAACTGCTCTTACTCACCTGTAAAAAAGGAATGTGTTTGAAAATGGGTGCTGAACTTCCAGACTGGCTATCCTCAGGTGGTGAAGTTTAGTATTGTTACATAAAAAATTATTCTCAACATGGGAGTCCCACAAGGATTCATATTGAGCCCCTCAGATCCAACACAGCAGTGATTGTACAACTTCAGGAGGTTGAAGAAACTTGGCCTGTCTGAGAAAGCCGCCATCATGAACACCATGGACATAACACCAATCCAGCAGCATAGAGCCCTGTATTGCCCTGCTGGTTTGCAGGGTTAGGCCTGGTTAATCCCTGGAGGGGAGAGTGGTGTTAGAGGGACAGTAGGGGGCACTCTTTCCTCTGGTCTAAAAATCATTCCCAATGCCCCAGGGCAGTGATGGGACAACTGCCCTGTGTAGGGTGCCATCTTCTGGATGGGACGTTAAACAAGTGTCCTGACTCTCTGTGGTCACTAAAGATCCCATTGCACTATTCTTAAGAGTAGGGGTGTTAACCCTGGTGTCCTGGAATAATATAGAATCTGGCCCTCATATTATCATGGCCACCTAATCATCCCTATCTCTCAATTGGCTCATTCATTACCCTCCCTCCCCACTTCTCTCCAGGCCGTTTCTGCAAATGAGAAAGTGTTCTACTTGGTCCTACAAAAACATTTTTAAAAATTCCATGTTTACCATCACACAATATCAAATTCTGATGTGTAAATGTTCCCATGCTTACCACCCCACACACACACACAATACTCTGCTCCCCCACCATCAATTTCATGTGTAACTGCTTACATGTACATTTCTGTGTATATTTATGCTCAATTTCTCTAATTTAACTCATATTCTTTCTATACATTGTTTTATTGCACCTTTTTTGGTAAAGCATGGCTGGAGACATGCCATAAGATTTTCACTGTACATTCAATTTCATTAGCATTCTAGTGATCATGACAATTTTACTAAATAAACTAATTAAGAAATGAGGCACAATGGGCTGGGGTATAAAGACAGTGTAACACAGATAAAAACATCACGCTTCTCAGAGTGCCTTGATATAGCCCTGAACCAGGGTATATTAGCCATATCCTGTACCACAAATACCCCAAGTGTCTGAATGTCTTCATAAAGGAATTCATCTAATTCTTAAAACAGTAAAACTGTTGTTTATTGTCTAAAATTCCACTGCTTTTCACCAATCACCATTCATGATTCAGACTACCTGTCAGGGTTCTGAGGAGAGGACCCAAAAGCAGACCAGACAACGTAGGTATAAATTGTGTTTTATTGGTTGTAGTAGATGAAGAGAGATGGTTGGAATATATTGCTGAGGGAATGTGTCTCCAGGTAAATGGCAGAGTGGTCGGTGGTGATGGTGGATGGTCCGGTACACCAGTGCAGGAGATGGAGGTGAGTAGTTACAGGATTCCAGGTGAGTTAGATGGTGTGTGGTGTGGGGGCAGGTGTTCCTAAATAGATGCAAAAACAGAATTACTGACCAGGCTAAACAGTAGCTGAGAACAGAGGCAGACGGATACAGGCAAGAATTCTGAGGCTTGATTCGCAGGAAGCACATACTAGTGTGACTTAACGATCCAGCGGTGAGTGGATGTGAGGTCTTTCCTTAAATAGGGGTGACAGGTGATCGGGAAAAGGTGAGGTGAATTAGCTGGCAGGTAGAGGAATGGGTGGCCCCACCCACTCCTCCTAGAACAGGCAACCACAGACAGCAAAGAAACAGGGCTCAGGGGGCAGGGGTCGTGACACTACCCAATTTACTATGTATGATTATCCACAGAATTTGGCCAATCATAATCCAGGACCCAATTGATTTGAATCCTTTTTACACTATTCTCCAATATTTTCAATATTGTGAATGTTTTTCCTTGGTTCTTTCAGAGAGGATTCAGTAGTGTCCCTGTCTTCTGTTTCTGTTCTCCTTCCCAAAACAATGGGTCCTACTTAGATGAACTGTAAACACAGTATCTATCAAATGCCTGTCTTTATCTGGGAATTATTTTTAATATACTGTGTCTACCAATGTCCTTCTCTTTTAACTGGCGTACCAGGTTTTAAAAAGCTCTGCGGCATTGAATTCTCTTTGAGTGGTTTTGCAGGGCCTTGTTTTTCAGAGACCATGGTGGTCGATGGTGGTCTGTTTGGTTTGGTTGGTGTGCCCAGCCGGTGGATTTTTTCGTTAGGTGGTTGTTCTAGGATTGGAGGGTCAAACTCGCAATCAAACTAGCTCTAGTGTCCCCACTAATGAATTACACTAATTGATTAGAAGGCTTGTGTGGGGAGAGGGGTGTTGTTAGAAGGGCTGTGCTGGGAGAATGAATCGTCACTGGACCTATTCCACAATAAAGGAGCCCATAGCAAATAGATACAAAAGAAATGTTGCATATTGTAAATTATTTCAATATTTTTCTAACTTTAGGGTAGAACATAACTATAAAGCCAAAACAACATGTTGCAAAAATGTGACGCTCCTGACCACTTTTGTTCGTAGGGGCAGTGCACAGTGAGCATATTTGCATACAGATAAGCAAGAATGAAAATAGACACAGAGGCTCTTTTCAACATTCACCATCACCTCACACACAAAGAGGTGTGCTCAGGACCAGCTACACAGGAAAACACTCATAGACAAAGAAACATGTGCACGCAATAGCATACTTGAATACAATGCAAGCATGCACACTGACAGGAAAACAAGCACTTTACCTACAAAAGCAAATAATTGTCTATAACATTCATTTGAATAGCAACCATTGGTGTTAAAGGGATATGAAATATAGAAAAATAAGGGTCAGCCATGGCAATGGTGGAGCCCAAGTGTTTCAGATTTCACTTTAATAATGATTCCCAACAGATAGTTGCCTTAGATGTCTAGAAATAATAGTCTAATGTGCTTGATATACATGCATTTTCCCTGTGTAGCATATGCTTTGTGTTTCTGCAATGCTTCTGCAACAGTGTAAAGATATGATATTGTTGCTGAAACATTGGTATGTATAAGCTTATCATACTTATCTATTTTGTATAGGGTTTGGTTTTCAGATGATGTGAGATGGATTACTACTATATGTGCAGGCAAAGTTCCTGAAATAAAGGTTTCATTATAGGGTTATTTAGCTGTCTCTGTGTGGGAATTCATGATTCAGACTACCCAATGTATTGTGTATCATTTTGGCTTCCTTAGGGACTCTTTAAGGGCTCAAATTAAATCATTTTGGGTTCCTTAGTGGCTCTAAGTGGAACAATGTGGAACCAAAAAGGGTCTACCAAAAATAGGTTTTCCTGTAGTTACTTCCATGGAACCTATATGGAGACTTTTTTTACGAGTGAATGAAAAGGGGTTCGTCTGTTTCATTTTCTCGAAGCTGGATGATGTTTTACTGAGCGCGAGCCATGGGTTATCAGCCACCCAGCGCATTGAGACGGCTCAGACATCAGTGGTTCTTTTCTAAAAATGCGCATCTAAACATTTCATAGTTTTAATCAGCAAAGGAAGATGTAGACTGCTGCATTAATTTTTTTTAAATGGTAGTGATTTTTTTCAAAATAACAGAAAAGTAATTCCTAATGAGTGTTTTCCCGTTTCGTTGTCTCATGTAGCCTATACTTTTCAGTTTGTTTTCAAAAAATGTTATATTATTTTTTATATTTACTGTACACAGAAACCTTCTATTATTTTGTCTTGGGGTTTGCAACCAATCTGCCATAAACGCGGTTATGTTTTCAGATTATATTATTTATAGAGAAAAAGAAACGTTCTGACTCAACACGTTTGTGCCTAATGTAGAAATGAAATATTTTCACATCTGTAAACAAGTGAAACTACCTTGTGAATAGGGTAGCTTAGTTTGTGAGGGTGACTTTGATGTCCAAAGGTTCAGTTCTCTAACGAAATGTTTGTTGATTTCCTTTTATTACTAGCCAGGCATTGTAGCTTACTGAATAGTAGTTAATGTGTTTAAAGTTGATCTGTTTTATTTAATTTCTTAGATTAATTCCAAAAATATTTTCTCTCTAAACCAATACCAGCCTAAAAGCCTTGGTGCTTGTTGCAGATCCATCAATTTGTTTTCATTTTGTTTCAAATTTAGCCGCCCGGAACTTGTTGAAAATGAAATAGCCTCTGCCATTGTTGAATCTGACCATTATGACGATAATGATGATGAAATAGACGACGATGATGATGATAATGATAACCCCTTTAATCCATTTTCGTACAGTATTTTCCAAGGCACCAAAGACTTCCTTTTAAAAGCAGCATTTCTCTTTGACTAGCAAATAATAAATTATAATAGCGCACACTATCCATGCTCTAGATATATTTCCAATCCTGAAATAATGGCCACATGCCATGCCTTGTGTCTGCGGAAAGAGATATTCAGAGAACATCCCATTTGAGAAAAAATATCTTCAAATAGAAAGAAAACGTTCATTTTACATGAAATAGAGTCTTTTCAACGAGGTGTACGTACAAGTGTGACATTGAAGTAATAGGGTAATTACTGTATGAATTGGTAGATAAAAGAGAGAGTAAAATATGTTACTATTTTAAGTAATTGATAAAGATTATATTAGTACAGTTTACAGCCTAATCAAGCAAGCAAATAATAAATACCTCGAAAAGTTTTAAATTACATTTATTAAAAAGGAACAACTCATTGAACAAGAGGAAAATATTGTCAATATACAATATCAATTATCAACAAACTTAAAACACTGAACTGTGAAATATCATATTTTTACATGTGTACATTATCCTGATTAAATCAAATGTGATTTTCTTATTATAAACAAAGTACTTAAATAATGGAATAGCGCTAACTGCTTTAAATATGTGCTGCCCTTTTGCGCTGCCCTTTTCAATAAAATGCTTTCGCAAGAAAGTGCAAATTTATGTGGTAATTGTAATCGAAAAAAATGAAACAATTGTAAATGTTATTCTGAATGATTAAACACTTGACCAATATGGCTTCATAATCAATTTATCATTTCTGTTTTAAAGTGCAGCCGTATTTAGAGAAAATATTGGTAATCAATTAGCATATCCCGATTACATTATAAAAATGCATTCGGTCATTAGCTGATTATACAATTCTGATATCATACATCGTAATTCCTCTCGTTTCATCTAAATCCAATACCTGAAGCATGATTTGAAAATTCTCTAGGCCTAATCTGAATTTTAAAAGAAAAAATAGCTAATATTTTTATAGCATTAATAAATCGTTCTCTCCGTGGGATAAACATAATTTACGCTGACTTCTGTACAGGTGACCTGTAAACCACTTCACAAACAATGTGCAGTCTTTGCCATAGGCCTTAAAACTATCCAAATATAAATTAATCATTATTTTTAATAGATTCTTGGTCGCTCTGGTCATCGGTGAAGCACACGTCAACGTCGCTGTCATTGTCGCTCTTTTGGTCTTGATCTTCAAACATGTCCTCGATTTTGTCCTCAGCTTTTTTAATTGTTTGTCCAGGGTGCCTTGATTTTACATGACGCTCCAGATCCCTCCGGCGCACTAGCACCTTGCCACAAAACTCGCACCTGTACGGGGTGTTCCCTTCCGCGTGCAGACGGATGTGCTTGTTCAGGTTGCTTGGGTCACCGAAGGGCCTAAAACAAACTTTGCATTTCAATGGCTTGTAGCCTGTATGAGTTCTCATGTGAATCTTCAGTCCATATTTCCGAGAGTACAGTTTGCCACAGTAAAGACATAAGTGACCCTTTTTGGGCTTCCCTGGGGTGTTGGTCGTGGGCATCGAGTCGAGTCTGGCTCGGTTCTTTTCAACAGTTATATCAGACAACTGTTGTGTGTGCATGGCTATCTCCCTGTCAATGTTTGTTATTGAACCCAAATCTGGGTTGAGTGCAGGTGCGCCAAAGTAGGACATAGACTCCGGGTACTTAAGAAGATTGCTAAAATGGAATTTTAGTGGGTAGTAAGGTGAACTGTAAAGCAGTTCCCCGTTGTACACTGTGAACGGCATCAGAGGGATATTGCAATCTCCATTATATGGCTTGACGCCATCAAACGGAGGCAGAGAAAATCTTTCAAAATGGAGCCCAGATGACATCTGAGAGTAACGCGATGGAGACAGTCCAGAGTGCATCCGGCTCTCCACATGCTTGAAAGCCGATGTCTCCTCGAAATGAGGCATTAACGGAAAGCCTCTTATGGTGTTTGCGCATGGGACAACTGATGTGGAGTCTATCGGATGGACGCATTTTGAGGCATGGCTCCCGGGCAAAGGTTCGTTCAGGGCACGTGTCGATTTAATGTTCCCCAGGAGTTTGCTAAAACCTTGTCCGTTATGCTTTCCATTTGGTTCCTCTCTGGAGGCGTCAGCGGTGTTCATCTTGGATAGACCCATTGGCTTAAATGCAGAGCGCACGCCTGGATGGAACCCCATATTGCTCAACATTGTTGAGGTAGCGCCAAGGCCCAAGATATGGCCATGGTTTCGGGCGGAGGTGACGCTCATGTCAAGTGCTCTGTCCTGCTCCTCTGCGCTAGGTTTCTTTGCTACCCCAGCTTTGTTGTGGAAGGGCGATGATGACACGGCCCGTCTACCGGAGTCTGAGATGGATGCGTTGTGGCCGTTTCTGGGCGAAGCCGATGTGTTGGGAATGTCGCCGGATTTAGGTGACCGGTTAAAACTGTCTGTGCCCCTGGCCTGCTCGCTGTGTACAAAACTCCGCCCGTTGCTCAGAGCACAGTGGAAATGGACGTGGGCCTTGAGTGTGTTCGGATATTTGAATATTCTCCAGCAGTACCAGCAAATGTAGCGTTCTTCACCTGTAGAATACATAAAGATTTATCATTAATCTTTAGTTCTCCATTTCACCCCCTTTCCACGCGTATACATATAACGTCAACCAAACCTTTTAGAGATATGCTGTATAACTAATCAGTGATGTTCCATGCGCACACTCTCCCATTGCCAAAAACTGTTAACTAATCTTATCTCTTTGCTATTTAAATTATTTAGATGAATCCCTTGAGATAAATCGACATTTTGCGAATGGGGATTCCGTTTTGAATAGGCGATGGAGTATGTTAACCCTAGCCACCTCATCAAACGTGAGCAATGACACCAGTTGAACAATGGGAGGTCAATTATATAGATGTAATGATTTTGTAAATCTTGGGCTGTTTATCATCTCCATCAAAAGCGCAAACGTTTGGTCCAATCTGGCGCTCTAAAACCAACACATTGAATAGGGGAACTTTCTCTGTGCTTTTCCCCGTGGAAGTGACAGCAGCTGTTGCTTGAAATCGCAAGTCGGTAGACAATAAAGCTGGCCCATCTGTTGAAGCCAAATAATAGGAAGCGTATGTCAAGGAGAAAACTGTGTATTGGTCGGAGAGCAGCGCACACATGCTTCTCCGCAAATCAGGGCAATATACATCCCACATAAAAGTTAGCATTCATTCGGAAACAATACCTATGTAGCCATCCAATTTACCGTAAAGGACCCTTTTTGAATTTATTTGCTTTTGAATACATGAATATTAATGAAGGGTGACATTTGTTAACCTCTGTCCCCTATGAATTACTATCATCCTCTTTGATGATTGTTAAAACATGCCAATCGCTTCTTTTAATTGCAGGCTTATTCCGCGTGCCTATCACATTAATTAGTGTAACAGTCGAATATAATTCTGGTAGGCTAGATTTAAACAAAACAATGTTAGACCCTTCATTTTTCACGCCCTATTTTTCGCAGACAGTGTAATCACTCGGACATTGATTTGGTCAAATAATCTAGTCTACAATGTAGAATCTCATCTGAACACAGATCAACATTTTTCAGTTAGGCTATGCGGAATCCGTTAGGGCTAATCTGATTAAAACAGCATTATTTTGCTGGTGACATAGGTTGTAATTCGATAAGCCTTTAAACTCCAACGCCGCTGCTTGAGAGAAAAAAAACATCCACTGGTAAGGATATATTCGATTGGGGAAAAATTTTGTAATAATTATTTTAAAGTTTTATTAGTATTGTTGTCACATATTATTCATTACACAAAACAATCAATCATGGGTTGCTTTAAAATTAGTATAATCATATTAAAAACACTAAACATCTTCTGCCAAGTCTATTTAGTTAACAATATCCTTACACTTGTTTATATAAATAAAAGTAGGCCTGTTGAATTATCGCAAAATCGAAATAGATGCACTGGGGATAAACGCTTTTTATCCTAGAAAATATATGTTTATGACCATTCCACCGAAATTGATTGTAATAGTTTGAAAAGACAAGGGTTGGAACGCTCATTGCATTCACTTAACAAGTAATGTCTGAACTCTCAAAATGCCAATGCCACTAGATTAACCTAATCTATTTTTACCAACACATTTGTTTGGACAATCCCACATGATGCAAGTTACTTTCGATCGTGATGTTGAACCACTAGGAAACAAACACCCTATCGTATGCTACTTTTGTCAAGGTGAACCATTGTAATTTTACAGTTTGCTTACCTTTCTCATCGTGTGTCGGAGTGGCGGTTGTTGGGATGTCGTACCATTGTGCCAGAGTGTTGGAGTACCATACACTGAGCTCTTCGCCTGCTGGTATCTCTCTCTGCACACGATAGAAAATCTAAGAAGAAAAAAACGTTAGATAGGCCTATCTGCAAATAACTTTCCTGTTTTAAAAAAAGAAATTACTCGACCTTTCAGCATGTTTTATTACACCTGTACTGACCTGGCCTCCTGGTAGATCTGAGACAGCTTCTAAATTTTGCTCTTGGCTGTTTCTGGCCGCCCGGATAAATCCAATCCATTCCGGCACAGAACAACCTGATTCATCTACGATTTCCCCCCTCAGTAGGCGGATCTGATGGATGCACAACAGGGCTACGTTAGAAATAATTGCCATTAGCGAAAAAAAATAAATGAAGAACAATTCGTTAATGGCCCAAAAGCTTGAAATAAAAATGAATTAATCTGTAACATCGTTCGCCATTGAAATTTCGACGTCACACTTAAAAAAGAAAATGTTATTTTTTTCAGCCTGTCGGCATTTTGAAAGTCGATGCTTTCGTTTTGGAAATGTAAATATCTTACACTGTGTTGTGCTTCAAACAACACATTTAACACAATATCAACATAATTATTATCGAAAGACTTGTATTTGTGAATATTAGCTATAGTTACGCCTGATTCTAAATATATTCTGATATAGCCTACCTGGAGGTTTGCCCAACTAAAATGCGTTTAATGGCTCTTTATCTGCTCTGTTAAGCAGCGGTGATAATTTACCAGGGAGAATGACACATAATTGAGTTGATATGGGAAACGAATTTGAGGAGTGTCAAAGCGTTTCTAAACTGTTCAAGCAAATTAAAGATGGAAGCGTAACATTTGACACGGAGATTGCACCTGATGCATGGCATGCAGCCGGGGGCTATGCATTTAGCCGCATCAATCACAAATGTTGACAGCATAAAGAGTGTATGCCTATTCAAAATGCAGTTATAATGTACTTAGAATATCTATTGATTTAATAGTAGTATACACTAAACACAAACAACTAGCTTTGAAAACATTATTTCGTTCAATAGCTATAAATCGGAAAATAAAATAAGCATGGTCTTAATTTACTGTTGAGGAATGAATGTAGCCTATTAATAATATTTGTTTTGCAGGAATACTATTTGAGATTTTCAAAATATATTTAAAGTCTGTATTTTATGACTTCTTAGCCATGTTTGTCTTTTATAGCTCGAAGCTGTGGTCCAAGCCTTAGTGGCATCTTTACATGGCCGGATTGCATTAAATTAAATGGTTCATTGGAATAACTAGCCTACTAGCCTGTGAAATTTCAAGCGGGCGAGGGCATGAAATCTCACACAGCATCCCAGGTCGCCCTATTAGGACGGTTAAGTAGAGGCATAGAGTGACAAGTCATCCCACTAATACAACTCAATTATTTCCAAACTGACAGCACGAGCCAATTAATAACCGTTGGCCCAATGAACTTTGACAGGTCTCCGCAAAGATATCACTGTGACACGATTACCTGCCCTGAAGAGAGTAATATTATTGAAATTACTTTTGGAACAGCATCTTTGATTAGGTATGCTAAAACACTTCTCAAAAGTGTATTTTAATCACATAAACAACTTTTAAATCAGTAATAATTTAGTGGTAATCGGAGGATATAGGTCCATTGATAATTAATCAACTTATTTTTATTTAAATAGGCCCATGTTGTATTTATATTTTAATGAATTTCTATTTGTGATGTAGGCAATCGTTTTCTCAACAGTTTATTGTCATGAATTCGATAGGCTGCTATAGCTATGCAAAAACCCAAAACATTGCATCAGCATCGGAAAATACATATTTTTTAAATAAAGTTACGCTAATGTTATTTAAAAATGGTGCTTACCTTTTTCTTGGGTCCAACCTCTTTGCGATCGGTCACGTATTTCCCTAATTTGAAGATGCCCGGAACCGGTCCTATCCGCAGACCGGCTGGGATGCTGCAGTCTGCAAACACACTGAGAGTGGATGTCCGGGTTGCTTGCATTGCGAGCTCTGCTTGCAGTGGGTTTAGAACCATGAAGATCAAGCAGTGACTGATTGAGACAAGAAGGAGTCACGTAGATGAACACAGGCCAATCTCCGCCCGCAAAGTGACGCAGTACCGTATGTGATCCGGCTTTTCTAATGGGGCAGCAAGGTACCCCCTCGGCACATTAATGCGCAAGGGCGAGCAGTATGCGCGCGGTGTGAGAGAGTTTGGCTCTTTCAGCAGCTGTGTGGTGAAAACGGGCTGAGATGGGCACATGGAGAATTTCCCTTAACCTCGCATATAATGAATAGCTCCAAAAACGGTCAGGAGACAATGAGCCAGGCGACCTTCCCGTCCCCAAAATCCAATTTGTCAAGGGCAGAGAAAAGAGAGTGCAGAATCAAAGGTCTGGAGCTCCCATTAATCCTCAGCATGTGGCTTTGTCCCCCAGACAGTTCCGATATTTTAACTGACAAATCCACTGTATAATTTCTCCATAAATTCTCCCCTTTTTATTGTTCCTTTACAAACCCGTTTTTGGAAATCAATGAATCTACTTGGCTGCGTTCTCTTAGGTTTATATACTTCAAAACACTTCATTCTCTCGTTTCGTCTACATTGTGCCCCTAGCTTAACAAAAGGATCAGGAATGTTTGGAAGACTTGTTAACTTCTTTTGAGTCCCGGCGTGTGCCGGGTTGGAATCAGGCAGGTACCACGGGAGAACCACCAGAAAAATAGCAACAGCTTTCAAAATAACCACCATCTTATCATTTCACACTTGTGGTTTTCTTGTCATGCTGCATGCAATCACTCCAGACGTTTTCATTTAGCTGTTCGTGGCAAGACTTTCTAGCCTCAGACTTTCGTCACTTTAGACAACGTTTCATAATAATTTCAGTTTCATTCAAATTAAACAATTTTTTTATGTTGACATATTTTCAGATTGTGGAATTTTATTGATTATTTAACCACGGTACTGGTGTAAAGTCTGGCATCTACAGTTTAGTAGCATTTTTAACACTATTGTTTTAAAGTAGCTGCAGCTATTGTGTTAATAGATTCCACTAGAACACTTCCACATATTTTTTTTTTGGGATAAATCCAGAAAGAAATGCACACACACACACATACATATTTATATGAATGATAGTAGACCATTGCATTTAGGACTTTATATTTAATTGTATACAATTTTTAATTCATGCATCCTTTGTCTTTATAGGATACTTTCAAGGACACCTCTTTAGATTCACACGTATTGACATGAATACGCTGATAAAAATTAAAACACTTTGAATATGTCAAGTTAGGTGCTCTAAAAAATGTGAATTATTTAGTTTAAATAAAGTAAAAAAATACACAATAGTTTTTTGACCCCACGTTTTGAAACTGCGGCTCTGCCCTTTGATCATCTTGCGTGGAACCTCAACAGAGGGCGAGATAGTGAGAACAAGAACCTGTGGGCGACACATTAAGGCCATGAACATGTCCTGCTAACCTCTGCCCCGGCGACTCTAGGATGACACTGAGCTATAATTGACGGGGGCAGCGTTGATTTCTCTCTAGCCACGTAAAGGTATCCCACTGCTCCATTCTGGGAGGTTTTCTCTTCTTCTTGCTTCATGAGTCAAAGAGCGTGAACGACACGCGAACAATTTCGTCAATAGGCGCATGCAAAGGCCGGCTGTGCGGAGGGTTATTTATTAATGTTGCCATTTGTGACTGGTTCCCATCCACCCGGGAATAACGGGTCCGGCCTCCAAATCTCTCACACCAGCCGGGACGATTCTCATTCCCATCCTGTGGCTCACAGTTGAAGTTCTCAAAGTGAAATTAATTATTCTCACAGGGGGAACAGGAGACATTTCCTTTCTGTTTTCTAACCCTCGAAAAGTAAGGGTGAATCCCATATCAATGCGCGCAATGAAGCACGTTGAACACTCAAAGGATTGGTGTCAGAAGTGAAAGCAGTGTTCGAAGCAAATGGGATGGAAAATTAAATGAAATTAAATAGCTTGGCAGGCTGTATTGTCCTCGTTTTTTAAGCCACATTAATTACATGGTTGCAGCTTTATTCGAGAACAATATTGCGGAGTCAATCACAACATTCCACAAGGACATACTCTCTTCACGAACTTCGCATCTCTTTAATTATTTTAAATTACGACCATCGAAGAATTGGACTTTAGCAGAGGGAGACGTTTTTATAGGGGTTGGCCTATTTCTCTTTGCCCTGGTCCTTTAGATTAGAGAGCCAGCTCTCTCATTTTACAATATCGTACTGTGGGGTTTTGATTGAACAAGTTGGCTCTTAAGGAGTCCATGAATGTAGAGAAACAACCAGTGTGTAAAAACAGCGCGGATACAGAGAGCAATGTCCCACCAGGGAACTCCATTCATGCTTGTAAACTACCCTAGAGTGCCAAGGGTTCAACACTGTTCTTCGGGACCGGTTACAATTCCATTTCAGTCTCACCGGACTCACAGGAAATCACTTTTTTACGTCTACCACTAACTCCGCTATGTAGGGCCTTTTCATATAGGCCCTAGACAAATCATTGATCTGTCTTTGCCTGGTAGGACAAAATGTTTCTAGATTATTAGACTAATCGTTAAATAATGAATATTTCCATTATTTAGTAGACTATAGTTTATACTATATGAAATAATTGTATGTTTCTAATAAACTTTATTTACATTCTTCCATGTTAGATCTGGTTAGTTTTTTGAGACAATATATATAATAAAAGTCACGAATAGTATGACAACACAAAAAGGCTTAAAACACAAAAGCTTATGGTTATTGCATTATGTTTTGGCAGGCAGGACACCATTTTCCTTAACCATCATCAGTGTGACACTGTTTTGGCCTAATGTTTGGTTTAAAGGACGTCCAAAAATATTGTGATGTTATGATATCCTATACGATTTTCCTGGATTATAAATTTCGTCATGGATTATAGCCGTATGGTGCTGTGGGAACAAGTCCATTTTCACATAACATTGTACATTTTATTGACAATATTACCGTGATTGTGTTATACATTTTAGGAAATGCTACCGTTTATTTAATGCGGATTGCAGTCTAAAATTTGGGAAATGCATCAAATACAAACGGCTTCAGATAGGGGATGCGGGTGGGACATTACTGACGCATTTGAATAGTAATTATGCTTGTATGGGAGTCCCACCAGATGACATGATTGGGATTTTAGCCCAGACTAATATTCAAAATCGCATTAGAGAGTGGCGAAATAAGTGGCAACTGATTCGATGCTGTTCATGCGTGAGTTCATTTTTAAATGCTCCCTTTTCAGAAGAGGGCCTTCATTTCAGTATAGGCTATTGAAAGTCCCCAACAAAGTTTGCACCGGCTTTTGAAACAAATTTCCCTAACTTTAACTCACTTGTCTCGGTTGAGGAGACGCAGATAATGGTGTGTAAAGTTGTCTGAATTGAAATGTTTCGGTGTACCTTATAAATTCATACCTTTTCTCACTCGACCGCCTCAGAATGAAACTGTCACTCCATTCGATTTTCTCTGCTGTTGAGCGCATTTAGCGCGAGCTTTATTTGTGAAGTTCATTCCTAGGCAAATGTATTCAGGGAGGGCTTGAGATGAATAGCGCGGCGTGTCAGCCGCCTAATTGGCATTAAGGCACCTAAAACATATGCAAAAATTGACAGAAATTCACAGATTTCAAAGAAGTCCAACTTTTTCTATTCAAAATAATTCAAGCACACTCTGGGAAACACTTTAACGTTTACTATGTAATGTTGTGTCTGGAACGTGCACATACATGTATTTTTATAGCCCACTATCTTAAAAAAGAACACAAAACGGATTCTTTATTGGTCCCCATATAGGGAAACTCTTATTATGGTTCCAAAAACTACAATTTTGGAACCATTTTTTTACTTTTTCCCCTGAGGATTTTTAGAGGATCCCAAAAGGGTTCCACATGTCACCAGAAATGTTTCAATGTTTTCATTTTGGAACCAAAAGTGGTTGTTTTAGGAACTATATGGGTTCCCATATGTGGACATACGAAAAACCCTTCTTTGATCATAAAAAAAAGTGTAGGTCAAAGATAAATCTTTTTTTGCACTGTAATCCAGATGGACATTATTGTTTAGAAATAACTTTCCATGTATATACTTATTTATTTATTTACGTATTTATTTATTTATTTATTTATTATTAAGCATGAAATATATAATCTCATGGAGGGTATGCAGTCAATAAAATATACGGACTACTGTTGGAATTGTACATGATCAAAGAACATATGTTAAATCAAAGCATAGGTATCTTAAGTCTATGTTTTATAACTACATTCGTATATAGGCTCGAGCGTATTTTTACTTCAGGTTACACATGATTATTTTCTTATTTATCATTATATGATTTGAAGCCTGAATATGCTAGTATTTTAAAATAACATCACATAAAAATCCGTCTGGAGTTAAGGATTTGTCTTTTCGAAGACACAAGTGCATTTCTGCATTTACAATGCTTCAAGATCTTCCTTGCATGAGCAATGTGTCATTCCTTTTTCTTTCCAATGGATTTCACAAAATCAAAAAAATCAAAAATTATTACGTGGAATACTATTTATCAGTTTTGTCAACATTAGAAATGTATAGCAAGGCCTTTGATGGGTCACTTATTAGATCTTATGCTGCATAACATAATATAACTTTTCATATTTTAACAGATCCAAAAAAACATGAACTCAACTCAAAGCCGGTCAAATTTGTTTGAAGGATGTGATATATCAAAGTATAGGCCTATTACAGCAGGAAGATTCCTTAACCATATTGCCATTTTATTATCTAGATTTATTTCTTCATTGTCACTCTAGGTATAAAAAATACTGGTGTGTTCAGCAACCGAATATTTATCTTATCCTTTTTACGTTATATTAAGTCTGGAAACTTCAGCCCACGACAAGACGCTGGAATTCTCTTGACAGGACCATGGATAGCTCCCGGTTGCGCCACATCAACGCATCTCAACGCAGAGGTCGGTCGCAGGCCACTGGCTCTGGTTGTCGGTTAGGCTAATTACATGGATAACAACAATGCATCCAATCACATTGATGAAGGATTTTCGCTGGTTATTATTTAGTCAGCAGTGATGCTGCTAGGTTGAATGCACACTAAGTAGCAAAAAATGATGTAATCTAATGATATGACTCAAGGTCAATCAGAGAGATCAAGAGAACGCCTAGCTCTTCCTCATTAAAGCGCAGGATTGACAGTTCTAGGTTCGAATTTATATCTCCGGTGTGCTTTTCAGACAAACAACAAGAGAACAAATCCTATAGTCTACTGCCTTATAATTACGCTTGTGTTTCGGGTGGGATAAGCTTGAAAATGACGACGGAACGACATAGGCGGCTATTGATTAATTCGATGGCCTTGTATGCCTGCATCTCGTGCATGATCCGGAATCATCTGTATAATTGCTCTATTAGGTTGATAGTTTTTTACGATGGATTGAGACCCGAAGTATTTGAATATTGGGCCAATTGAAGACCCAGGAGGCTTTGTATGTTTTTGACCTCAAAGCAAATTCTCCTTTGAATCTGAAATCGTCGTTTTTTTAGTTCGAGCTGAGAATAATTTCACCAGCTACTGCAGTTTTTACATTTTCCAAACACCTTTCTCTAAACTTTATGTCTCATAATTATATACAAATATTATACCGGCAGCTTGGTTAGACTATCAGTAACTCCCCGAGCCAGCAACGTGCAAAACCTGTCGTTCTAAAATTGAACAAGACAGCTAAGGCAAATTCGCTAAGCCAGTCGCTCTAGATAGAACTACATGAGGTAAATGTGAAAACTGCATAAATATACATCTTCCACACGGTCATTTACATATGCTTACTTTTTATACAAAAACATTGCTTCCTAATTGCTTCCTAATACTGACAATACATCGATGAGTTGATCTTGAACACTACTCATAGTAAAGTGAGCTATTCCAGCATTCATTCCCCGAGTATAAAACAACTGGAGGTACATTAAACTAATTGATATGGTTTTATTCTATTTCTCGGCCGAGTTGTATTCAAGTGAATTGATGTTACACGACTTTTAGCTGCTCTCATGTCCTCTGTCATGGTACTTCTCTCAATCATGTGACGCTGAGAGTGTTTGGCACGTGCTGACGAGACACTATCCGTCCCGATCAGCAAGAGAAGTAAAAGGTGACGATGTGGATGGAATGGGGACATGAAACGCCTGTGTGCCATCGCTTCACTGCAGGACCAAAGCGTGCAAATGCCCCTCTAGAGGATGTTAGAGTACAGGAATCTGGCCCCGGAGCGTGAATGTCTTCTTATTCTTCACGTTGCTTCTCCTTCTCCAGCTATTTTTTTGTTGCCAAATGGCACCCTGGCTACTCTCTCGTACCTAGCTGGCCAATGCGTAAAGGGAGAACCACCGGAGATATTTAAAGTGAATGGGTGACTAAAGTAGCATCTGTGCAACTGCCCTTGATTCAGTTGCTGACAATGCCAGGGTGTTCTGGAGCGGGGAGGGCATTTGAACACGTAGGCTCACTGCCCTAATTTGCTCTGGATAAGCATGTAGACCTAACATACAACATAAAATGTGAGTGCTCCAACCTCTGTTTCTTATTTTCATTTTGGAGTTTAGTGGAATGTCACATAATGCTCATATGGTAATGGATCATGTAGTGTAATTAAACTAAATCAGACATAATGCAAATGAATGAAACACAAGGCACATCAGGAATATAGTGCTGAGAGCTTTATTTTTTATGCTTTTTGATTATATGTAAAAGGCAAAAGGAGGTTTTGGATAATGTGATTCCAAGACACATCACAACAACTCACTGCTTGACTAGGTTGCAGGGTCATTTATGGTGTCCCATCTAGGTCAAAGGTCAGAGACCAGACATGGGCCATCAGTGCAAAGCTTAGGGGGTGTGAGGGTTTAAGGGGCGAGAACAGGTCACGGCCATTGACACCTACTCCTGGTCAGAGTCATTGGCAGCACCAGAAATGATGTAGGTTTGCTCTTTTGTGTCTCTTTCCATTGACTCGTCCTCTGCTTTAACTGTTCTAAGGTACAAGGGAAAAGTTGAATATATTTACAAAAGTCAAATCCCAAGATTCCTTCCACATACAGTGTTTACTTTAGTAATTGTAATTGTACAGATGTGTTCAAAAGTTTTCATACCCCTGGAGAATTGGTAATAGATATACAATTTTTAAAGAAAACATGACTGAGCGGCAAAATAATTTTTTTTCTCATGGGATTCATATTCAACTGTAAATCATAACAGAATGGTACAATCATAAAACAAAACATGGCAACAAAGAAAATAAGGAAATGAACCCTGTTCAAAAGTCTTGTATACCCTCAGTTCTCAATACGATGTATTTCCCCCTTTAGCATCAATGACAACTTGCAGATTTTCTGCAAGTATTGTTTGATAACATGCTGCATTCATCTTGCCATCAATTTTCACAAAGTTCTCCGTGGCTTTAGAGGTCACACACCCACAAAACATCAGTGAGCCACCACCATGCTTCTCAGTGGGTTGGTATTCTCTTCACTATAGGCCTTGTTGACACTTCTCCAAACATAACACTTATGGTTGTGACCATAAAGCTCTATTTTGTTCTTGTCACTCCAAATTACAGTGTGCCAGAAGCTAAGGCCTGTCAAGGTGTTGTCTGGCATATTGTAACCTGGCTTTTTCGTGGCACTGGCGCAGTAAAGGCTTCTTTCTGGCAACTCGACCATGCAACTCATTTTTTTTCAAGGATCATTGTATTGTGCTCTTTGAAACAACCACACAATCTTTTCCAGAGCAGCCTGTATGTCTCCCGAGGTTACCTGTGGGTTTTTCTTTGTATCCTGAACAATTCTTCTGGCAGCTTTGGCTGAAATCTTTCTTGGTCTACCTGACCTTGGCTTACCAAGAGATCTCAGAATCTTCCACTTCTTGATAAGTGATTGAACAGTACTGACTGGCATTTTGCCAGGCTTTGCAATATCTTTTATATCCTTTTCCAACTTTATGGAGTTCCAGTACCTTATTATGCAGGTCTTTTGACAGTTCTTTTCTGCTCCCCATGGCTCAGTATCTAGTCTGCTCAGTGCATCCATGTGAGGGCTAACAAACTCATTGAGTATTTATACACAGACACTAATTGCAATTTAAAGTGCCATAGGTGTGGGAAATTAACCTTTAATTGCCATTTTAACCTGTGTGTGTCAGTATGGTTTAAAAAGGTGCCAAACAACTGTGTAATAGTTAATGTATTTATATGAGCACTATCCTTACATAACAGTCAGGTTTTTTGCATGAACAGTTATATTGTCAAAGTCACTGCTGGAATTTCACAATGTCTGCCATGTTATGCAAACTTATGTCTAACTGTATATCTATTTTTGATTATAGTTTCTATTTCAGCCTTTAGACTTCATTTCATTTTTAATCCCCAAAGGAGTCTTGTTCAATTGTCATTGTTCCACTGAAATAAGTTAATGTTTTACCCCATTAGTAAACAATGTCAAGGTAAACAAACAATTTACACCTTTAAATATGTTGCTATTACCTGATGAGCACGGTCCTCCTTTCTGTCATTTCGACTGCCTGCTCCTGGTGAGAGTATTGCTTGGAGGCACCGTATCCGTATCCACCTACATTGCTTCCCATGCCTCCAGCACCGCTTCCTCCACCCATGCCTCCAACACCACTTCCTCCACCCATGCCTCCAGCACCGCTTCCTCCCCCAATGCCTTCAGCACCACTTCCTCTGCCCATGCCTCCAACACCACTTCCTCCACCCATGCCTCCAGCACCGCTTCCTCCCCCAATGCCTTCAGCACCGCTTCCTCCACCCATGCCTTCAGCACCACTTCCTCTGCCCATGCCTCCAGCATCGTTTCCTCCACCCATCCCTCCAGCACCCAATCCTACAGCGCCCTTGCTTCCTTCTTCCATGCCTTCGCCCATTCCTTCAGCCCCCTTTATTCCAGCACCCATGCCTTCTGAACCAGTGCCTGCCACACCCATGGCTCCAGCACCACTGCCTCCAGCCATTGTTCCACCAATTCCTCCGCCTGCCCCCCCAATACCAGTTCCAGCCCCCATGTCTTTAGTACCACTAATTTCAGCACCCAGGCCTCCTGAACTTACCCCACCAGCACCCAAGCCTTCAGCACCCACGCCTCCAGCACCCACGCCTCCAGCACCCACGCCTCCAGCACCCACGCCTCCAGCACCCACGCCTCCAGCACCCACGCCTCCAGCACCCACGCCTCCAGCACCCACGCCTCCAGCACCCACGCCTCCAGCACCCACGCCTCCAGCACCCACGCCTCCAGCACCCACGCCTCCAGCACCCACGCCTCCAGC